>CAVNYN010255796.1:0-25690 GCA_963692815.1 Nyctanthes arbor-tristis | reverse complement strand
CTTCGGCAGTCAAGGGTGATCGATATCAATCTGGCATTGCTACATGGAAAGATTCCGACACCCCTCTTCCATCAACTTGGCAAGCACCCTCTTGAAGAAGTAATGAAAACAATGCCTTGAATTATTCAACTCGATGGTTTTAAGTCTCATGAGTTTTATGCAACAAATTAGAGTTCTTATGTGATAATGAAAACAATATCAACCAAGAACTGAAAAGCCGTTCACTACGTGCATTGCATATTTAGAATATTTTTTCAGTTTACTTTCGATCGCAAGAATTGACTCCTAACCCCCAAACCAAAATAAATAAATAAATAACAATAACAATAATACATAATAAAAAAAAGGGTTAAATAAGTGCTTTAGTTTACAAGGAAACAAAACAAGATATTATTGTCCCACAAATTCCTGCGTCTAAGGTGCGGAGTCTGTTTCTTCCATCTCACCGACGGTAGGACGGTATATTTTTACATTTACAAATTTACAACAGCAATCCTTATCTATTGTATTCCTGTCGATACAGTCATTAATGTTTGAAAAAGAGCAACTTGATCTTCAATATATTTCATCACATATGCATGGTCAGTTCCAAATTTCCCATTATTGTGATCTAGTAAAAAAAACACCAATTTTCAAGTTACTTATAGCAAATCCTATCCATTTCAAAGTAGAAATTGATGCGACCAATGATATTTACATTTTAAATATGATCAAATATCAATGCATGTACTACACAAATTTTGATATCCTTTTCTACTCGTTTTTATTTTTTATATTTTTATTATGATATTCTAAGGAGTTCAAGTTTAGAAGACAATCAACATTTACAGAAAGAGATGAAGGATTAAGAATACTAATATCGTGTGTGAGTGAAAATTCTCAACATTGAGAATCATGTATAAAATAATTAATCTTTATTTAGGCATTTTTATAAAGTTAAGTTTTAAGTTTATGGTAAGATTGGAGAGTCATGTATAAGTTAAGAATAAACATTGTAAAGCAAAACCTGAGTTAGACACGAGGAAAATGTTGTGGTGATTTATTGAAGATGGTCGCACTTCATTTATTGAGAATCGATGTACAACTAGGAGTCCATTTGACAACCAATTTTAATTAGAGTGTGAGTTCAAATACATGGTTTATATAATACACGACGCTCTTCCGATCTAAAATTCAACTTCAATTATAGCCAAAACCTAATTATAATAATTGGTGAAATATCGAACAAAACTCAAACATTGAGGAGGACTTGCTCACGCAATGTGCTATATCACAATATTGATATTTTCCCCCAGCTTTGGATTAGTAATTAATTAATTATTATTAATTAGTTGCTTAATATTACAGTATAAAAGCAAGGACAACGAACCATCCGGTACGAATTTTCTTAGGCACCTTCATTCTTTCCCATTTGTTCTCACTTTTTCCGCTGTCTATCTCCCTATAGACAGCAAACAACCAAATTTCTCTATAGCTTTCTCTTTCAGATCTGTAAATTTTTTGTAGTTGAGGAGGCTTCACTTTAATCAGGTTTGATCTTTTCTATTTTCATTTCTTTATGCAATTTCAATAATACTAAAACAATCACAATTGGATTTCGTTTTATTTTGATCGAATCCAGATCTATTTTTCAGCTGTCTGTTTAATTTTGCAGCCTGTTGGAAATAATGTATTTTTTTTTTATTATATATGAATTTGCATAGCAGATTGCGAAGGTGATTGGTATCTTTTATCATTTCTTTATCATTTGTGATGTAGTTATAATTCATGTAGTTAAAAGAGTCATTTCTTGCTTGGATCCTATTTCCTGATTGAATTGATTCAATCTGAATGAAGAAAGTTTAATTTCGAGCTCCTTATTTTTGTTCAAGTTGATAGTGATCCTTCTGCTAGCTCGCACCACGATTGAGTTCTTACGCCTGAAAGGAGTTTATTTATTTATTTTTTCCGCTCTATGTCATGCGTAATGATTGATTATTTAAAATTTGGCAGCTATACACTAATTGGAAGAGACTCTCTGAATCTTTTTCCAAATTTAAAGTTGAGATGAAGAAGGTTTTTGGTCAAACTGTCCGCGACATGTAAGTTCAACTCCTTCCCAAGCATCTGCTCTTCAAGATTCCAGTTTTGTGTCCTACATACATTAATTGTTACTGCATTGTATTTCAAGTGCTATGTTGTGTTTTGTGCTTGTACAGAGAAACTAAAATGTTTGCTGCTTGTATGATAGATAGGAAGCGTATCAAAGTGTTGATTACTAGAATTGTTTGAAGTATTGATTACAAAATTTTTTTGAAGTATTGCAATCTGTTGTCATTGATTTGCTCAATACAATTTCGAGTATCTTGCAGTTACAACTCTGTTTTTTTCCCCTCTCTTATGGGTAACTTTCTTTGTTTTTGTGGAGAGTAGACAAGCTTACGTGTATTACTTTTGCTTTGCAGTAAGAGAGAGGTGAATAAGAAAGTTCTTAAAGTACCTCCTATAGAAAGAAAGGTAACTTTTTTCGTTTCTTTCTCCTTTTTAATTTTTTCCAAATTCTTTAATGCTTACTGGTTAACTTGGGACTCATGAGCAAGTTGTAATGTTCATTTGTCACCTTATGTCACTTATTTAGCTGAATCTTTTTTAATTTTTGGTTTCTCTCATTAGCAGCAGTTAACATTTGGGTATCTATTCAGGTCCTTGATGCAACTAGTAATGATCCCTGGGGTCCACATGGATCCCTTCTTGCTGATATTGCTCAGGCATCAAAAAATTAGTAAGTTAATGAATTGTCCTTTTAATTTCTTGTCATTGTTCTCGTCAGAAAGTATTCATTTATCATTTCAATAGTCACGAGTATCAGATGATTATGGCGGTACTCTGGAAGCGTATCAATGACACTGGGAAAAATTGGCGTCATGTTTACAAGGTTCGTATTCTTCTTTGTTACTCGGTTTTTGCTCAAATCATGGTTTCTCATTGTATGTGAATTTTTTTTAATTTTTACTGCATTGTTCGCTATTACATATTACCATTGAGCAATTTTTTCGAGGGAATATAAGTTTTGAATTAGTTTCTATAGTCACTTGAAATTTTGTGTTGATGGTGAACTCTGATTTACCTCATTCTTAGGATGTATTCATTGTTTTGGTTCTTCTGGCATATCTTCTTCTTTTCAATATGCAAATGAAAATTTTCCAGGCTTTGACCGTGTTGGAGTACCTGATCGCTCATGGATCAGAGCGTGTCATAGATGACATCAGGGAACGTACTTACCAAGTATCTGTAAGTTTCTGTTGGATTCCATGTACCTCTTTAATAAGCTATTCTATAGAGCACTGGATAAGCAAAAAAATGTCTTAGGTTTTTTGTTCTAGTATTTACACTGTCATTTTCTTGTGATAGGCGTTGTCTGATTTTCAATATGTTGATTCCAGTGGGAGGGATCAGGGAATGAATGTCAGAAGGAAATCTCAGAGTCTTGTATCCCTTGTAAATGACAAGGAAAAAGTACATGAAGTTCGTGAGAAGGCTGCTGCTAACAGAGACAAGTAAGCCTGTTTTCAAGTCACCTGATTACCTTTGAAATTGCATAGTTACACCTTACAAATTCATTTTTTAACTATTAAATTTTCCGTTGTGTTGATCCTTAATCAGTTGAGATTGGACAAGGCAATCTTTTCTTTTCTTTTCCCAAATTTAATACCTACATATTCCCTTGAATCTGAAAGATTTTAATTCAATTTGATGGTGGGTTTTTTACCAAGCCAGTTCATTACTGTTATTGCTAGGATGTTGTGCCTCTCCATTTTCGTCCCAGCACGATTATGCTATTGTTTCGTAATACCACTCTTAGAACATGCGGTTGTTAAACCTGTTGTCATGACATATTTGGTCATCTTCCTTTGGGAGGAGAACTCAAGTTGAGATACGTCTGTGTGGGTTAATTTGGAAAAATGTGGATAATGTCTGGCTTTTCCTCGCCTTGATAGTTGAAATTCGTGCTACCCTTTGAGGTTTCATTGTTTAGCCTAGTCTCATTGAAGTGTAATAACCATAACATATCAACCAAAAGGAGAAATATTTAGGATTGGATTACTAAATAATCCCCGACTATACCTTTGGATGTGAAACTTCAACATGTCAAGCAAGAGATTGTAGGGTGAATATGGAACCAACTGTAGCTTATACCATGATTATGATGATTGTTTGATTAGAAGATCAATTTGCTGTGGTTTTTATTCAATAAACTAAAGCCATTTGGGGTTTGAGAAAATGAATTGAAAATGCGTTCAGGATTCGGTGTTATAAAGTTCACAAGGTTTATGTCGGCTGTCAACTTACCTGAGATCTCTTAGTCTGGGTTGTGGACCAGCCATAATAAACTATGGCGGAATTTTCAATTGTTGTAGCTAACAATTGCGATAAGAAATTGATAATGAATGGCCCGGAACTTATGTTATCTTCAAACTGAAGGGGAAAAATGTTCCATCTTTAGATAGTATGGACTCTACAAAATGTGGAAGTAGATGGGATTCAAAAGCTTGAAAAACCAAGAGTCTTGATATTATGGAAATCCTCTTCCTAGTTTATTTGGTAAGGCTGGGTGCAATTTCCATTCATAATCTTTTCATTATGCAATAGGATTACCTTCTGACTCTATGGTTTTTCCCATCTTCCACTTCATTGGTCACCTTTTCTTGCACGTTTGGCATGCTTGGTGTGGTCAAACAAATCCAGATAGTATGGTGAAATAATCTTTTGACTGCTTACAAGTATTTTAATAGGTATCGCAACACATCAATGGGGGCTACATATCGTCCTGATGCAGGAGGATATGGAGACAGATATGACGAGGATCCTTATGGAAGCAGGGATGATGGGCGGAATTCCGACTATGGGAGAGAAAGAGAATGGAGTAACAGAGATGATGACAGATATGGTAGATATGGTGATTCAAATGGCCATGAGGGGGACAGGTACAGTAGAGATAATGAGCTGTACAGCCAAGACGGCTACAGGGATGATCATGGAGGAAGAAATCAAAATAATGATGATCAGAATAGGACTCATGCTTATGAAGCTGATGGACAAAGTTCTTCCAGGTTTGTAAGTTTTCTTGTGCTCAAGTGAAACCCACCTTTGGAGTGAAAGATTTTAGTTATTTCCTTAGAAATGGATATTATCATTCTGTTGTTTTCATTACTAAAACCAAAATGCTATAGATAATGACGTTATGAGCATGAAAGCATTCTCCTATGAAGTGTTCAAAATATGGGAAAAAAGAGACGTGTGTGCACATTCTGTCACGATTTCATTCTAGAATAATTTTTTCATTGTTTTCTCTAAAACTTTTCAAGCCAGGGGGTCGATGTAATTTATTTTTTTAATAGTTTACAAGTAACATGTTTTTGGTTAGTTTAATTTTCTATACCTCTGGCAATTAAAATTTAACTCTGCCAATTTTAGTGGTAGTGATGCCAAAGTCAATGATCATTCTCAAGATGGAAGTTAATTCTAGTATAAATTTACTCGTGCTATCAATAACTTCAATTGGAATTTTTTTTTTTTTTACATTCATGGCTTTTCTTGCCCGTTATTGCTGGCAGTCTTTGTTTATTGCAAATGAGCTTACTTGTTTTTGCTGCTGTATTTTGTCTAGCAGGCACCTTGAACATAAACATTCTGATCAAAGTCTTAGTGCTCCTCCTAGTTACGAAGAGGCTGCTGGTACTGAACACAGTCCCATTCTTAGTGAAAGGTAACAAGCTTCCATCCAATGCTTAGCTTCTGCTTCAACTCTTCAAATTGGTCCTGACTTGCTAGTGTCAATAGGGACGGAGAGCTATCTGCTCTTCCTAAAGAATCCTCTCCTCCTGCAAGTTCTACGCCAAGTAATGTGACAACAGCTGCTTCCACCCCAGCTTCTGCTTTACCATCAACTCCAGCTCCTGATAATAAGGGGGAAGCAGATGGATTTGGTGACTTTGATCCTCGTGGTTCATTTTCAGGTGCACTAGGATATCTCATTGCTGCATGACACTGCTTGTGTGCTTAGCTCTCTATCCTTTTTAGGACTTGTTCTCCTTAGATTCTTCTTTTAAAATAAAACTTGTGAACAAACTTCAATACCAACCACATATCTCTATTTCTCTGTAAAAAATTTATTTTCACATATCTCCATAATCTCCCCCCCCCCCCCAAAAGCATACAGCTTTCTCAAAAAATCTACTTTTGGGGGCCAAAAAAAAAATAAATAAAATAAAATTAATAATAATAATTACTTCTAAATAAAGCTCCAAGGAGCAAGCTTTAATGTATTGCTTTCTGATAATAAATTAATTTAATCTATGAGGACAGTGTCTTGTCATGTAAATCAAAGTTACTTGTGATGGGTTATATAAAAGGTGAATATCCTAGAAGGTTGTGCTTGTTATGCAAATTGAAATACTTTCCATGTATGATCTAATACTGCTGAGCAACTTGATCTTTAAAAGTTTTTTCTTAACCAAGAGTTTCTAAGGTCTTTGCTGTTTACATTTTAAAACCCCCATCACATACTCGAGGCGTTTCTATTTTCATAATGATAATTGTGTTTGGAGAAGTCAAGTTAGGCGTGTGTTGGTGGGGGTGTGTTCCATGAATATAGCAATTCCATCTAGTGCATATCAATTTATTTCTAGGCTGGAGTGCTACTGGCCTAGACTCCAACCTCCTGGTATCAAGATGGTGGCCAGAGACAATTTATGTCATTTGGCATTTTATCATCATCTGCATACCTGGGCAAGTCTTAATGGAAAAATGGGAAACCAACTGGAATTGTAGGCTCATTTTTTATGTAACATATACTGTTGGATCATGTTGTCTCCTTCCAATTACATTAAATTGGTTTCTGCATTAACCCAGATAACTTTGAAATTTGAATCAATGAAACTGTACTAGCATGTCGTGTTGATTCTTTACTGCATTCATTCTGGGTACTTCAGCGGTGGGTGCTTCATGCA
Organism: Nyctanthes arbor-tristis; assembly: GCA_963692815.1. NCBI lineage: Eukaryota > Viridiplantae > Streptophyta > Magnoliopsida > Lamiales > Oleaceae > Nyctanthes > Nyctanthes arbor-tristis. The sequence goes on along the minus strand of CAVNYN010255796.1, from coordinate 18,701 downwards.
TATGCCTAATTTTCAATTCTCTCTCTTCTACACTGTTTTCTTTCACCAACTGTCACACTGAATATGAATATTAACTCTTATGCTTTGTCATGGTTTATATGAGAAAGGGACTAAGCAGGTTACCAGTTTAGGGGTTGCATTATCTTCTTAGAAAGCTGCATTTAGTTTTGTTGGCATTTATACTCTATTAGCTGAAGCAATTAACCTTGTTGCTATGCTGCGACATCCTTGGGAATACATGATGTTTTGTTTTTTGTTTTTCTGGTATTTGAAAGATGTTAAATGGGTAGGAGATGAAAGAATTAAACACACGTGAGATAGACTCATGTATGGCCCAATCTTGCCTGATTGTGGATTTTCAGTAATATTACCAAACTAATGATGTAAAAGATTGTTCAGATTATTCATTCTTTCCCCTATTTGAACAGCTAACGCAGCCTCATCAAATGGGACCATTCCAACTACAAGTGCTGCAGAAATTGATTTATTGGGCTCTTTTTCTGAGCCAACTTCTTTGAACTCATCAGCCTTTCTATCCGCTGCACCGGGAACGACGACCTCAGAGGCTAATGGCTCGCCGAACTTCAGCTCAGTTCCTACATTTACACCTACATCATCACCATTCACAGCCTCTAATCAGGTAATCCTTGTATGGTATTGATTTCAAACGTAGATATGACTTAAAATTTTATGTAGTATTTGTTATACAATACTTCCTTGTGTGGTATCTCGTATGGGTTCTAATTGTAGTTGAATGTAATCAGCCTGAGTGTTATCAGTGAATCTCCTGATTCCATTCTGTTGATGGATTGTTTAACTGAGATTCAAAGTCAAGTTAGCCTGGCCCAGTAGGGCCTGGGTCTAGGTTGACTTTCTTCTTAGATCCTTTGCCTCATGAAATGTATCAATGTTGTTCAGGGAATAGCAAAAAGTTAAAAACAGTCCACTGCTCTATAGCTCATCCTTGTTAAGTTGTGATGCACCCAGGGGACAAACCAGATGAATAACTTTGTGATATAATATTCACCTGAAAGAAAGTCGACGCCAACACATTGTTGTAAATTCAACCTGCTTCTAGCAAAATTCTAACCATCAACTCATTCTCTCACAGAACTATTTTTTGATAAAAAATTCTAGGGAGATGTGAAATTATGACATGAACAAGTGACATTGTAGATATGACACACTCTTATTGGACGATGTAAAAGTATCCTTGTGATCAAAACCCAATTAAATTGTGTCACAGGACCATGTCACTTTTTTTTATGTCTATCTAGAATTGCTTCTTTTTTTATTTCTAAAATTTTTGGAATAATGTGCACTGAGCATTGAAGCTCAAGAAAACAATAATAATAATAAGAATAAGAATAATAATAATAAAGAACTTGCATGCTTGTAAAACACGATGAATTTTACAGCATAATACCAAAAAAAAAAAAAAAAATGAAAGATCTTTGTTTACATTTGTCCATCCAAGTCAATGATTGATCCTCCTAAAGATGATTGTCTCTTTTATTTGTCCCTGTTTTAGCAATCGCCTTAAAATAAGTCACTGCCCCTCGAGTAAAGTTTGCAATGCTTCAATATGTCCTATCAACACAGCAGGAGAAGTTTGCAATTAATACAAACCAACGAAAGAACTAGAAGTCTCAGCCCACCAGAATTGATGCTTATGTAGAAATAAAGCACTTTCTTTTGTTCTCCTTTGATATAAGTTTTGCTGCATGAACAAAAAGTTTTGACACAATATTATACACTCAGTACACGTGGTTGAATCCCATTTTCCTACAAATCATGTCTATTTTAAATTAATGGCAATCTATGTTAAAAGTCTGTATAATGCTTTCTGTGCACTTATACAATAGATATGGTAGCTGTTTTTCCTATACTTTGAACTGGCAAGTAGCTTGCTTCTTTTTCTTTCTTTCCTTCCTTCCTTTTTTATTTATTTATTTATTTTGTTTTAATTTTTTTTTTTTGAAAAACTCCATAAGAGATTTAGTGGGGTTTTTAGGCGAACTGGTAAGTAGCTTTCTTTTTCTTCCTTTTTAATTACAAAACAATTGACTTAAATTGGCATTTTCTGCAGCCATTTGATGATCCATTTGGCGATGGCCCTTTTAAAGCTGTTCCTGTTACAGATACTGTACCTGCACAGCAACAGTTTCCTAGCTCTACACATCCTTTTGGCCAGAACCCGTATGAAAGTTTTGATATGTCTCATCCAGGTATTCAAAATGCAGAAAATGATTTTGGGAGGAATTTCCCTGGTACACCTTACACTCCATCTGGTCCTTCTGGTGCGCAACTTCCTTCTACAGAAATTTCACAGTTTCAGCAACAGGTGCTGTCCAGTGACAACCAAGATATTGATATATTAGCGGATATCCTCCCACCGCCTGGAGCTTCTCTTCATGTCAATTCACAAACTGATTATCCAGCTACACCTAACCAGACGGTGTCACAGACTCCGTTTCCACCTCAGACTGATCGACCAGAATCACAGTTAGGCTTGCCATCCCTCCAAAGCCTTACTTCACCACAGACAGGTTTTCAGCCTCAGAATAATGAGCTTGCACCATTGACATCTTTTACCAGTCAACCAGGCCAGTTGTCGTTGCAGTCTAGTTATCCACCGGCTGGAGGTTCACCTCCTGCCAATTCACAATCTCATTATCCTGGTCCAACAAACCAATTCATGTCACAGGCCGGCTTTCCACCTCAGACTAATTCACCCATATCACAGATGGGTCCGCAATCCCCACAGAGCCAAAATGCAACACCAACAGGTTTTCCCTCTCAAAATACCGAGCTCACATCACTAACTTCTCCTGGTCAACCACACCATTCTCTTCCTCAGACAAGCTATCCGTTTCAACCAGGTCAATCTGTTTCTCAGACTGATTTTCAGACTCAAACGAATCAGCATATGGCATTGACATTTCCATCTCAAACCGCTCAAACATCACATATGGGTCTCCCGAGTCATACTAATCAAGCTGGTTTTCCATCTCAAATGGGTTCCTCACAGGCTGGTTTTCACGCTCCTTTTGGGGGCCAGTCTTCACAGCTGAATGCTGACTTTTATGCAGGTCGCAGCCCACAGACTGGATCTACTGGTGCTGCTGCTTTTCACACAGTTTCTCAAATTTCTAGTGGGCCTGTTCCCCAGCACAACTTTCTGCAACATTCAGGTCCTAACGCCTCTGTATCTTCACATATGGCTTATCAAGCTCCACAAGTGACACCAAGCAGTCCCACTGTTTCACAATCAACTCCCCCAGCCGCATCTCAAATTTCTGGTGGACCTGTTCCTCATCACAACTTCTTTCAACAGTCAAGTCCTAACATCCCTGTATCTTCACAAATGGCGTATCAAGCTTTGCAAGTGACACCAAGCAGCTCTATTGTTTCAGAGTCAGCTCCACCAGCCACATCTCAAATTTCCGGTGGTCCTGCTCCCCAGCACAACTTCCTTCAACGGTCAGGTTCTAACGCCCCTGTATCTCCACAAATGGTTTATCAAGCTCCACAAGCGATGCCAAGCAGTCCCATTGTTTCACAGTCAGTTCGACCAGCCACATCTCAATTTTCTGGTGGACCTGTTCCCCAACACAACTTCCTTCAACAGTCAGGTTCTAGTGCCCCTGTACCTTCACAAATGGCTTATCAAGCTCCGCAAGTGACATCAAGCAGTCCCATTGTTTCACAGTCTTCTCCAGCCACAACGGCTCCTGCTATAACAGTCCCTCAACCATCAAAGGATAAATTTGAGACAAAATCTACTGTTTGGGCTGATACTCTAAGCCGCGGACTGGTCAACTTAAATATTTCTGGACGTGAGTTTGTCACTGTTCCATTTCTTCCTCCTACACTCTTTCAGCCTATATATCATATACCTTTTTTCATGTGCAGCTAAGACAAATCCGCTAGCTGATATTGGAGTTGATTTTGATGCCATAAATCGCAAGGAGAAGAGGATGGAAAAACCTACAACTTCAACTGTAACATCCACCATTACTATGGGTAAAGCCATGGGATCTGGTTCTGGAATGGGTCGTGCCAGTGCAGGTGTTCTCAGGCCTCCATCAAACCCAATGGTGAGTCCTGGAATGGGAATGGGCATGGGCATGGGTACGACCAGTGAACCAGGATCGGGATTTGGCATGGGAGGCTATTTGAGCGTGAACCAACCCATGGGAATGGGGATGAATAGGCCAGGAAATATCGGGATGGGCATGAACATGGGTATGGCCCAAGGAATATACATGCAGCAGCAGCAGCCGGGATATCCTCATGGATCAACAATGCCTGGAGGATATAATCCCGTGCTGGGAACAGGCAATTATGGTCAACAACCATATGGTGGTGGCTATCGTGGACCTTGAACCATTGAGTCGAGTAGACTTCCGTTCCTGGCTGTTCTATACCATAAATAAAAAAGTTTCAGTCATATGTTTCTGGACATAATTTTTTGTTTCACTTACAATTTCCTTGTTAGCCCCATATAGCCAGTAGGTGAATTTTATTCTATCCCTCTGTTGAGAGTTGCTTTACGTCCCCTTTGCTCTTTGCTGTTGCCTGTTGGGGTTTGTATACCATTGAGGAGTACCGTTTTCAGGTTTTCTGTTGGTCTGATCATTCATTTTTATATACAGAAATTTGAGTATATTCGTTTTGAGGCATGGAACATCTTCTTGATTCACAGAATATCATATTCATTTATGTCGTTTGCTTCTTAAAAATATTGTATAATTTTTTGCGCTCTTTTCGTCACTCTCCCTCCCTCCCTCCCCTTCTTAAATTGATTTTATGTTGTGGATTGAAAATAATGGATGCTCATGCAGAGAGCAACCCCGTGTGAAAAGACAATAAATTAGATGTCTCGCAGTTCCAAAATATTTGTTCCTTCTGAGAGCTCCTTACAAGTTATATGTTGAAGGTTGAATTATCAAGTATTATGCTTCATTATTGGGAACCCATCATTTGGGTCTTCCTATATTATTAAAATATAAAAGTGGAGATGGTTGTGGTAGGTTGATACTTAAAAAACACACATTATTTTAATCAATGTACATTAATTTTGATTTTGATATGGTTACGGCTTATTGTACTTCAAGGCTGAACGTGTCCCGAAGTGAGCAAAGGGTTCTTGTGCATGATATACTTGTGAGCAACTATTCTAGAATGGGCTCTAATTCAGCCTCAAAACAGGAAAACGTGATTTTCATGTTATGAGTTCCGTGTTTTAAGTCTTTTGGTTCATTTAAAAGACAAGTCTTCTTTTATTGTATTCAAGAACATAAGTGTGACGACACGTTTAGTTGAAATTTCAAGTCTTTGCAAATATACTAGAGTTAAGTTGAAGTTAGAAGAAGTACAAAGCAATATTGAACCGTAACATCAAGTTTCAAGATTAAACAAGTTTATTAAAATACGTATTATCAGAGTAAGGAAAAGACGCCCGATAAATAGGAGTCAATGAATGAACCTTTTTTTTTTTTTTTGCTTTAGGGAAACAATCTTTTATTAGTAAAATGAAAACGAGTACATGAGTGGGGAACTAGGCCTAGCTATAATGCAAAAGAAACTTAGCCATAAACAGAAATTTGGTGGAGTTAAGAGACAGAAACCCAAAGCCAAACGGAAGCCACATGTCAGCTGGAGTTGGTAGATGTCATTTGTTACAACCTGTTAAAAGAACTAAGAGTTTTCATTTGAAAAAAAAAAAAAGGACAAGAAACACAAGAAATAAGGGCAATAATAATTAATACATCATAAAGAAAGATCGCAGAAGCTAACAAAGGTTTAGGTAGGTAAATACTTAATACCAATTAGCCTCTGATTTTTAATGAACATTTTCAAGCACATAAGAACCTCTCTTGAAGGTGTTGTAATCGGATCGTCATTTTTAATCTTCTCAACCTCTAATGCTTAGTGCCAATTGTTATACTATAACACCTTCAATGAGAATTTTCAAGTAATTTCAGAAAGTGCTATAATTGAATTGTCATTTTTAACCTTCTCAACCCCTGTAAATTCTTCTTCATAACAAGTAGTACTAAACTCTCATGGTGAAAAGAATTTCAATGGGCACCTTACGCAGAATTCCAAAAGAATTCCTATATGCGGGGCCACTGTCATGTATGTCCACCCCATGTGAGGGAGGCCCAGGTGAAAACGCCCTTTTTTTACCTCTTAATTTTTATTTATTATTATTATTTTTTTTTTGAAACTAAAACAGCTTCTTTTTTAGTTCTAACTATTTACAATTACAGATCGTACTCAATTTATTTCTCCTCTCTCGAGTTTTCATTTTCCCTTGTCAAATTTTCACCCCAATTCTATCTTACCACAATGCATTGAGGACACCATCTCAAATTCAGTTCGGTTTATGTGGTCTAACTCAAAGGACGTGCAATTTATTTAAATTAATTTACGATTTAATGTTATATAAATACTTAATAATGCAATAAATGTCTACTTTATACTGATAATAATAACGTAACATGGTTTAAAAATTAAAGTTTGCCCCTTTCAAAAATAATAACAATAATAATGCAAAATACTACTTGTAGGAAATTGTATAAACAAATGTGTTACACCGTGGCCATTGAACTGTAATTTAATGGCAATTTGAAGTGTTGTGATATTAGAAAAAATATGTTACTGTGAAGCGTGGTTCTGTAAATAATTCGGGTAAATGAACGAAAGAGGAATCAGAATTGTGTTTCACGTGGGACTCTCGATGTCGTGAAGTTTCATTCACTTCACTTTAGGGTTTAAAAATTCCACTTTAAACCCTTACTGCCTTAGGTTGTTTGGACTATTTTATTTTTTCCATTTATAAATTCATCTATTATAATTTAATTGTTGATTTGACAATTACTCAACAATTACTACATATTTCAAACTTTAACTAAATCTCCACTACTCATTTACACTAATTATAAACTCCATTTATAAATTACAAAAATCATTTCCACTCATTCTAAATTTCATTTATAAATTACAAAAATAAATTAGCAACTACTACGGATTATAATCTAGATTATAATCTGTCACTCGATATCATTTCATTGGTTTCACTTTTTTCAAAAAGTCAAAAAGTAAAAATAAGCTGTAATTATTTACTTTTTATAAAAATAACTAATAAAATGATGACATGTCACATATTATAATTCAGATTATATTCCGTGGTGCTTACCAAACACATACTTTAATTTCCCGTGAAACTTTTGACCGCAAACAGTTTCATTTCATCAATGGCGGCTTCTCCTTCAATCTGCCGACACCGCTCTCCGAAACCCCTTTCGGCCTCTTCATTCAACTTCAACAAGCTTCATACTCTCTTCCGATTTAATCCTCAGAAGGACTATTTGAAGGACAGAAATGCCCTTATCCTCCGCTGCTCCATCCGCCGCCAGCGCCCGGAGTATATCCCCAACCATATTCCTGATCCCAAATATGTCCGCATATTCGACACCACATTGCGTGACGGTGAACAGTCTCCCGGCGCCACTATGACGACCAAGGAGAAGCTTGACATCGCCCGCCAGCTGGCCAGGCTTGGGGTGGATATAATTGAGGCTGGGTTTCCGGCTTCTGCCGAGGCGGACTTCGAGGCTGTTAATCTGATCGCCCAGGAGGTTGGGAATGTGTATTCTGGTGTGGGTGCCGGGCAGGAGATGCATGTTCCGGTTATATGTGGTTTGTCTAGGTGTAATAAGAGGGATATTGATAGAGCATGGGAGGCTGTGAAGGTGGCCAAAAAGCCTAGAATTCATACGTTCATTGCTACCAGTGAAATTCATATGAAGTACAAGCTGAAGATGACGCCTGAGCAGGTGATTGAAAAGGCAAGGAGTATGGTGGCTTATGCCAGGAGCTTGGGATGTGATGATGTTGAATTTAGCCCCGAAGATGCTGGAAGGTGATGCGAAAGTTAGAATTTTTTGTCACTTCATACTTTCTTTCCTTTTTCAGTTTGACGAAATAAGTAGAACTACATGCTACTCTGCGTGATGTCCCTGATTGCAGTGCCATTTTGTTTTACACCTAAAAACCAGACCTTGGGAGGAAAAATTTAGAGTATTAATGGTAGAAATGAAGGATCAGATGATGGATTTAGTACATGGCATGGATATGTAAAAGCAATAAGCATGGGCATAGCTGGATGTTTTGCCTACTTTCCTAATAGAAAATTTGTTCGTTATGGTTTGGAAATTATACAATAGCAATAATTTTTAGCCATTAAAGGAAAAGGAGACATCTAAATTCTGGATTATGCCCGGCAAATTCACAGAAATATGTTATTCCTTGCTTCCTGTGGCTACTGCAGTGAAATTTGTTATTTCTTTCTTGTATGTTGTTTCCTCTGTGAGTTTACAGTTTCTTTTGAAAATGTGATCCTTCAATAATTTTCAGCCACCATTTCCTAGTTTTCTAGTAGAATTTGTGAATATATGCTTTTGAAGGAACATGTATCCTTTAGTTATTAGAATCACGGTTCTGATTAAGTTGGTGTGTTTGAAGGTTCTCTTCTTTTGGTTTCTTGCAGATCTGACAGGGAGTTTCTTTATCAAATTCTGGGAGGGGTTATTAAGGCTGGGGCAACAACCCTTAACATCCCTGATACTGTTGGCTATACTTTGCCCACTGAATTTGGTCAACTGATTGCTGATATAAAAGCCAATACACCTGGAATTGAAAATGTGATTATTTCTACACACTGTCAGAATGACCTTGGACTGTCTACTGCTAATACTTTAGAGGTGTGTAATCCTTTTTGTTGTGTTCCAAGCTTTACATGATATAATTTTGTACTCAATTGGAGCTCATTTTTCTTAGGGGGCACGCGCTGGTGCAAGGCAATTAGAGGTCACCATAAATGGCATTGGTGAAAGAGCTGGTAATGCCTCGTTAGAGGAGGTGAGTGGTCTTTTCCAGCAGCAAAATTTCCTTTTCTTCCTTGTGGAGTTCTCTTTTATACCTACAGTGGATACTCGTGTACAATGAGTATACAGCATGTCCGGCTAAGAATGAAAAATGGTCAAAATTATTTCAAGCTTCCTTTGTTCCAAAATAATATTAAAAGTTGTTATTTCTGCTAAGATACCTATTTTTTTCCAGAAACTCAGAGGGTGTATGATCCGCATTTTCCTTTCCTCATTGTAATTTTACCCATCACTAATTTGACATCTACTCAGTTACCACCTCACATTTCAATCACCCATCAAATCTCAACCAATCATTTATCTCATTATAATTCAAAAATATAATGAGTATCAAACAGCCACTCAGTCTTTAACTTATTTTCTGTGACTTTTTAAGCATAGCTAAACATGCTTCGTGTACACTAAAAAGCCTTGATATCAGAGTGGTTTTTATATACTTATGTGCCAGTCTGTCTTTTCTGCTAAAATTAGAATTAAAGAAATTCTATGATAATATCAAGGTGGTACTCAATGTTAGAAATTTGTTATGGGTTCTGTTTGTGTTTGCTTCTCCTCCTCTCAGAGCATGATTAGTGTTGGGGGTAAAAACCCAAATTTGGGTTTTTACCCCTTGGGTTTTTACCCCCAACAAAATCAAATTAGGTATGGGGGAAGGAGGGGAAGCCATTTGTGGGGGGGGGGGGGAGGTAAATTTTAAAAAAATTAATATTATGTAAAAAATCGAATATAAATTGTATGACAAAAAAATAATGACAAAATAATGTGTAAAAAAAAAATTTTAAAAATAAACAAAATCTTTTAATATGTTTTTCCCCCTACACATTATTTGGAAATAGGTTTTTCCCCCCTAGTTTTTTCCCTTTGGCTTTTTCCCCCAACATTAATCTTGCTCTCAGCGGTTATTGTCATCAATTAGTTCACGTAACTTGCATATATATTTTAAGTTCCTCTCTGTGAGCATATTTTCTTTTCTAGTTTATGTGATTGCTTTACTTTCTTTATTTTCCATTGCAGGTAGTAATGGCTCTCAAATGCCGTGGAGATCAAATGCTAGATGGCCTTTATACAGGGATTAATACACAACATATTATTATGGCAAGCAAGATGGTACAGTTCCCTATGAGTATCTTGAATCGTGTTATAATGCATCTTGAATCTGTGTGCGCTTTTTGTCTTTTGGGTGTAACTTACATCAACACTGTATTTCTAGGTAGAAGAATACAGTGGGCTCCGCGTGCAGCCCCACAAAGCAATTGTTGGTGCCAACGCTTTTGCTCATGAGAGCGGTATCCATCAGGTTCGTTTTGTAAGCTGGTGCTCTAAGTGCGAAAGATGAACTGTGTATTTTAGGAGTATATGCATCTTTACCTAACTGTATGTGGAATGTTTGTACAGCCCTCTGGCCCTTTGTGCAATAGTAATTACAAGTCATGTATCTTTTGGACTTTTACTTGATAGTATTCATGTTGGTGCCATTAAGCAGCTCATAATGTGTGTAGCACTGAAGCCTGTTATCTTGTTTTTTGGAAGCGTTTCCTTACTCATTTCTAATATCTCCCTAGGATGGAATGCTTAAACATAAGAATACATATGAGATTATATCTCCTGAAGACATTGGGCTTCTCCGTTCTAATGAGTCTGGTATCGTCCTTGGAAAACTGAGGTATGCTGGAACTTGTCTGTCTTTTTAGCTGCTTTTGTGGTGTCATTTGTCTTATTTGCAATAACATTGGAATATTTTATGTGTAATGTCCTAGGCAAAACGACCTTTATGACATATGGAGGTTACTTCTTTCCAATTATCCTTTGTCTGTTATAAATAGATAAATAAAACTCTTTCCTGCCAAAAATAGAATCTTGTTTTCCTACTGTTCTTTTTCTGGGAGGAGAGAAGAATATTTTCCTTCAATGGGGATGTTAGCATATGATGCCAATGGATGTCATGGTTTTGAATATTCTGTGACGAGAAGTGTAGGTTTTCTTGGATTATGTGCTAATTAACATCATATAGTAACATACTTGTGCTCTTATTTACACTTTTATTACTCGTATTAACACTTTGACGCATCTTTGGTCAAGTGCAGTGGACGCCATGCTTTGAAAGCCAAAATGTTGGAGGTAGATCTTGAATTTGATGTTATTTTATGAAGGATTGATATTGTTCAGTTATTTCCTATCATGAGCCAACTTGATTTTTTGAGTACTCTTAACAGCTTGGTTACGACATTGATGGAGATAAGCTTGATGATCTGTTTAGGCGTTTCAAAGATGTTGCAGGAAACAAAAAGGTGGCTGAAATGCTCTGGCATTTTTCTTGCGTTAATTTACACAGTTATTAGATTCCAGAGGTTAATAATTATCTGGTGGTGCAGAATATCACTGATGATGACCTCATTGCCCTCATGTCAGATGAGGTTTTCCAGCCACAAGAAGTTTGGAAGCTCGAAGATGTACAGGCATGGCTACGTTCTAATTTATTTGCAGCATATTGTTGGCCATTCACTTTTTCTTTAAGCAAAAGGATGATTCCATCAATTTACCTGGCATATTTCCAATGGGCAGGTAACTTGTGGAACACTTGGCCTTTCTACCGCAACAGTCAAACTCTTTGATGCAAATGGTGAAGAACATATTGCTTGTTCTGTTGGAACTGGCCCAGTTGATGCAGCATATAAGGCAGTCGATCTTATTGTTAAGGTCTGAAATTAAAAATTGATTCCGATCTTGTTGTTTATTTATTTATATTGGCTGGTGTGTCCTCGACCAGGTTATTGTGATCGACCATTTTTCTTATTAGCACGTCATAGCATGCAGCCCTGAAATAAATGTTTTTCATTAATCATATACAATTCCCATGTTGAAAGTGGAATTTTTGTGTTACGATCTGTTTTACAACTTCTCAATATTTGGTTTCCACTGACAATGCTAGCTGTTTGTTTGCTCTCATATGATGCACTTCTGTTTGTATGTCCCAAGCCCTGTTATTATTCATCCTTGTCTTGATGCAGGTTCCCGTCACCCTTGTGGATTATTCCATGAATGCTGTCACCGAAGGTATTGATGCTATAGCCACCACTAGAGTTCTAATTCGAGGAAATGATAGCATCACCTCAACTCATGCTTCTACAGGAGAGCTGGTGAATCGTGCATTCAGGTAGGCGGGTGAAATTCCAATTCTCTTTTTTTTCTTTTCTTTTTTTTAAGTGAATTTCTCACAGGATACAACAATGAACTAAATTCTTCTTCCGACCCATTTGGGGCTGGTTCAACTTGTTAGCTGTTACTTTGAAGTTAAAAAGTGATTTAGGTTTCTCTATTCTTTTAACAAATAATAATTGAACAAAATGATTTCTCTTTGCTTCCAGTGGAAGTGGAGCAGCAATGGATATAGTCATTTCCAGTGTTCGAGCCTACATCGGTGCATTGAATAAGATGATCGGGTTTAATAATCGACTGAGAACTGAGGATCCTCCTGTGAAAGTGGGTGCTACATGTTGATGAAATAAAGCAGTTGTATCCATGCTTGCCTTCGACTCGATGAAGGATTGTATCTGCTGCACAAAACTGGGAAGTATACGCCCCCCAGTCAGTCAACCTGGAAAGATCGTGTTCTCTTCTGATTTATCCTTTCCCTTCTGCAGGGTGCCAGATTGTTCTCTTCTTTTGAAATCAAAGTTAGTGTGTGTGGAATCTGTTTATAACTTGGTTCATAAGGTGGATTGAAGGACAATCTTCGGTGTTAAGAAATGAAAAATAAGTTAAAATTGTATCTCTATTATTATGACGTCGAGTTTCTAGAGTTCAGTGAAAAATAAGTTGAAATTGTCTCCTAATAGCATGTTTGGTATGAATTTTATCAGCTTTTTTTTTTCTAATACATATAGTCCTATCAAAATAATTTACTTTTTTCTGATTTATTTTTGAGTGACTTAAGTGCTTCTGGTCTAGTGAAATAGGTCGCTAATTTATTATCGGGTAATTATTATGCTGATATCATAATTTTTTAAATGCATTATTATTACATTACATTGTAATTAATTGCATAAAAAGGTCTAAGCTTTATTTATTTATTTATGTTGTAAATAATTATTATATTTAGTGAATGACTTTTGTACTCTTGAAACCCTAGACTTGTACCTATAAATAAGTTGTTCTTATTCTTATAATGATATACAATTCACGAGTTTTCTCTCTAATTTTTCTATTTATTTTTCTATTTTTTTTTTTAGTTTATAACACGTTATCAGCACGATTTGCATATTTCTTTTATAGCGGCCAAGGATTGACGTAAGTTAATCATTTAATTGTTTTCTCTCTTGAGTTTTGTACGGTGTCTGCATAAAGCAATTGGCAACAATTTAGGTTCGTTTTCTTCGAAAGCAATTCAAAGTTTGTTGTCGAAGAACAATTCAAGATCGTTGCCCCTTCGAACTTTTGAAAATTAAAAATTGAATGAATCAAGTTGCTTTCTGCCGATTTTTAGTTGATGCTTTCTAATTTATTATAATTCATAGATTGCTTTCTTGAATATTTGCTAAAGTCAATTGGATGCAAACAACAATCTTTTAACTTTTTATTGCTATTGAAATCAGACGAGAAGTCTATGCATTGTTAATTATTATTTCTATTACATATTGTTGACTGCAAGACCGGCTAATGATTGATATTCATTATAGAATCAATTATGCTTTGTACATGAAGGAGAGCTGTAATCCTTTTTCTTTGCCAAAACTAATACAGTGCAGATTGGTTATTCGTTCTATAGCCTTCGACAAGTAAATTTGTTTTAAATGTACATGCATAGTTTATGTTCTTATTGTGTCATCTAAATGTTTAGAAATTGTTTAATCGATTTATATTTATCGTTGTTTTTAGAAGAAACATGATCTTTAAAGTTTTACCAATAATCTTGAAGATTATTGTGATTTAGATATTATATTTTGTGATTAGATATTATATTTTGTGATCGATGAAGAATCACAATTTATGCTCCATATTCGAGAGGAATATAATTAGCTCCTGAAGAGTCTTGGCATATATATATATATATAATTCTTATGGTTCCTGAAGAATCACTAATTAAATCGCATATTCCAGAAGAATATGATTGGCTTTAGAAAAGTCATATAAGATTTGTCGTAATTCCTGAAAAAATATGATTATCTAATTATTAATAGTCCTGAATATTATTAAGATTAATACGTTGTGATTCCTGAAGAACACAACATGATCTCATCATATTCTAATTTAATATGGTATGCTTTTAAATAGCACGATATATGAGATTTAGATCTATATTTTCTTGAATAAAAATATAGTAAATAAATATCTTGAAAAATATTTTATATTGATCATTATGAAGCAATAATCTCTTTTTATTATTTCTTATATACATTATTTATTTGTTTTTGTATTATTTACTTTTAGTCAACTAATTCAGTTAGATTAAATAATTTGTTGCTTCTGAAGGAGTACGACTAATTGTAATATTTTGAATAATATTACTTGCTCATAAAGAGCAATTTATATTAGATATAAGTATCTAATTTATTTAGTAATTCAATATTCCTGAAGAATATTGATCTATTGCTCCTGAAGTAGCAATAACCCAAATTAATTCTAAAAGTATAATTTACTATGCTCCTGAAGTAGCATATGTCTTGATGGCTATAGATATATTGGTGATATGTAAAACAATATTCCCTGAAAGAGAGTAGAAATATTCGTATTCTGCTGATATTGAATTTATGACTTCACATAAAAATACACAAATAGCCCAGATTACCAAATTTCAAATTAATTGCACGTGACATATTGGCAAGAATTATTTATCGTGAGCCATTGATGTTATAGACCTCAAATGGCTTGAGTAAAACAACAAAAGAAGGAAACATATCTAAGAATTGTGCAATAAGACAACAAAAGAAGGAAACATATCTAAGAATTGTGCAATAGCACTTAGTTTCCTTCGTTATTATGTCTAACTCAAAGTTGAGTATTTTACCGTTAAAGTCCATATGATGTATGAAACATCATGAGTTATGCCCAACTAGTTTTATTGCATTGCCTGAAGCAAATGCAGCATCTCATCGTAAATCGTGGGTGAAGACGTGAAAAACTTATGAATAAAGCACTACCAGTAAGATGCATAAAGCATCCAATAATGATAGATCATTTAAAAAAGAGTATAAATAATATTTTTTTTGATGCACAGAATATTCATAGAATATTCTTTAGATGTGGCATAAAAGGGCATTGAGCGCATACATGACGTATGGCAAAATATTTCATAGATCTCTACTACAAGTATATAAAAAAAATGGCAAGTGTAAACTAATTTCTTTAGTTATAACGGTCCAGTTTTTTGACTACTTTGCTGACTTAAAAGGGAGTATTAGTACTCGGATTGTCAATGCAATTATACATATCATTCTTCAAGACAAAAGGCACATTATGAAATTAACATTAGTTGAAAATAATATTAAGACAATATCAAGTTCATCGAACATAATTAAAAGCTCCACAAGAGCTTGTATTATTTTGACAATTAATGCTAAGTTGTATATTGATGATGCACTTTAGCAAATTCAAGACAAATTTGTTGATTTTTAAAGATATCCAATGGATATTACATTGAGATAGCAAAAAGATAAGGAAATTTTTGCATCAATTCCTTTGTATCTGGCCGAAAGCAGATTAAGGAAAAATTCTAAACACTACCATCTAGAATGTATTATACATTCATAAAAACAATTGAGACAAATAATGTCACAAACCTGAAGTTCGTTGACCGAAAGGGCTTTATACCTTGGCAGCATACATAAGCCATTATGATGTCATATGGGAACAATCTAAAGAACCAAAAGATTTTTGTAGCAAATAATTTCTCATGTAGCAAGTTAGTCTATAAACCTCCAAGTATGAAGGTTAATATTGAATCTCTAATTTCCTTGAAAAGAATTTATGGAGATATATGTGAGCAAATATATCTATTATGTGGACCATTTATCAATCTATGGTATTAATTGATGCTTATGCTAGATGGTTCTATATTCAATACAGCGTTTGCTAGACTACTTGCTATAGAATAAAATTAAAAAGCTCAATTCTTAGAATCAAGAAAGTTTGCCTTGATAATGCTGGTGAGTTTTGATCTTAAGTATTTGATGATTATTGCATGACAATCGGAATTGAGGTTGAATATTTAATTGCTTATGTCCACACTCAAAATGGTTTAGCAGAACTGTTTATTAAATATTTTCAATAACTCGCTAGACTATTGTCTAATTCCCAATTTCTGTTTGAGATCATGCTATATTACATACCATAGTTATGATTCGTATAAAGTCAACAACCTATTATCAGTATTCTTCCTTGTGGCATGTCTTTGGTTGAAAATATAATGTTTCTTGCTTCAAAAGTTTTGGTTGTGTTGTTCAAATACTTTACTTATTATATTGGACTAGAAGTTCAATATTATAGAAATTGTATTATTTGGCATAACTGGTTAGACCATCCTTATTTGTTGATAATAAGAACTATCGAGAATCATCTGAAGAATAGAATATTCTTCCATTTAAAAGAATTCTCGTGTGCTGTATGTTCTCAGGTAATTTGATTATTAATAATCACTAGCTGAGTTCCAAATATATATGGAAAATATTCAGGGTGAATCATATGGCCTATTCACCCTCCATGTGGACCTTCTAGATTATTTATGAAGTTGGATCTATTAGAAGTCACATGTCAAACTTGTAACCAGAAGTTTGCGAGAATATTTGCTTAATTAATTGATTAAGTAAATATTTCGATATCATAAAAGACATATGTGTCTTGCTGGTGAAATTTTATCCAGAAAATCATTAAATATTCATATATTATTTGTGATATTAATTGCCTATAGTTAGCAAAATAATATTATACGCCTCAATTTATTTGCTATACCATTAATTGAGAACATACATTTATGTTTAATTGATAATGATCTTTCACTTGCAGCATCTCTTATGTAATATGCCAATAGAATATATGATATCCCCCATATTTGGCTTACAGTCAGAAGCCTCTATCTAAAGTTGAAAGGTACGATATGTATAGTCGTTTCACCACGCGTATTAAGATGGATATTATTGTAATGCTAAGAATATAAACTAGATTTGAATCCTTTGCATGCTTCATCCATAAAGGATAATATATTGTATCGTGTCTTTTTCTGACTATTTCTTAAATTAAATAGTCTTCTCAGCATTAGGGGAAGGAATTGACAGTTGGTAACAAGTATATGAAATGCGTAATTATAATCCTCGCATGTATTATGCAAACCTAAAGTTTGTAATAGTATGCATTTCAAATTACTGACTACATAATTACCAATAGATGTACTATATTAAATGCTCCATCTTGAATTGATATAAAATCTTATAAAAGGATTTGAGATATTAATAGTATGCATGAAGTATGACGTTGTCGATTCCAAAATAAACATCCATGAAAAGTGATATAGAGCAGATACTTGTGATAGTCCTTTTGAGACATATATTCCAAAAGAGTATACGGACATAACTAATTAAAAAGTGTCTAAAGAGGCTCAGGTACCTGAAATTACTGAAATAAAGAGATCTCAATAAGTTATGTCTATGCTAAGACCAGATGGAATCGATAAGAAATAATAGTCGACTACACATGCTCATAAGCTCAATAAATAGTGAGGATGATGAATTAATTTCATCAAAATTGTTGACATTGGATATTGGCCAAAATAGAAAAACAATTTGCAGATTGTTACAATGTCAATATATAACAATCTATACTAATGCTAAAAGAGCATTAAATATGTGGTTTATGTTATTGAAACCTGAAGTTTCATTCGACTGGTAATATATGACAATATATCATTAGATTTTGTATGCTTGTATGAAGCATATAAAGAACTTAAAGTGCTTGTATACATTGTCAATTAATATGAGGGAGATACATGTTGTACTCTTTTTTCCTTGACTAAGGTTTTATCCTAATGGGTTTTCCTAGCAAAGTTTTTAATGAGACAACACTGATGATGTATCTAAGGAATAATGTATTCTTTTTCCTTCACTTGGATTTTTTCCTGCTGAGTTTTTTCCTTGTAAGGTTTTAACGAAGCATATTCTTTGTGTAGTAAATGTTTGTGACATATATGATAATGACCTTCAAAATAAAATTTCTGAAGAGTTGACACTGCCTGAAGCAGAATATATTTCAAAGTATTGAAGATAGTGGAGAGATATAAAAAGCTAAACAGGAGAACCATTATTGGCTAGAATCAGGGGGAGCGTATGTACTCTTTTTCCTTTGATCATTTTTTATCCCACTAGATTTTTCTCGTGAGGTTTTAATGAGACAGAACTTTTATACTCCAAAATTGATGAGAATTAATTGTATTCTTTTTCCTAGTTTGATAGGTTTTTCTTCCACTGAATTTTTCCCAAATAAGATTTTTGATGATATAATTATTGTATTAAATAGTCATTCAAAGGGGAGTGTTATAACTAATTATTATATTTAGTGAACGACTCTAGTTCTCATAATGATATACAATTCACTAGTTCTCTCTCCAATTTTTCAATCTATTTTTCTATTCCTTCTAGTTTATAACAATTTTTTATTATTATCTTTTTTTTTTTTGGTTGGATACAAGAAACCAGGGGAGGGATGACGGATGAGTGTGATTTGTTCTATTGTATATTTGTAACCTTATATCGATACAAA
>CAVNYN010255784.1:0-22391 GCA_963692815.1 Nyctanthes arbor-tristis | reverse complement strand
GTCTATACAGAGTTGCGAAGTAGTGCTTTTTTTTTTTTTTTTACTAACACGGGGTTAGCGATCCATTATGGGCATTACGTATAAATCCGTTTCCTAAGAGCTTGGTTACCCTCATTTACTAGAGCTTTATACCTTTTACCATTCAGTGGACGTCTTTTCTGTCTTACTGGCCTCGCTTATGGGTTGATGTTGAGTCCATGGCATGCTTGGGCCGAACTGACTCTTTCCATGTCTTGGTGGACCCAAGCGAAAATGTCCAAATTTTGTTTTAAAAGCTCTACCAACTGGGAGTGCATAGGCTCCATCAACTCCAACCATATTTGGAGCTTCAATTCAGGTCTTTAATCATCAAGCTTCACTATTTCAAGCTCACTAATTGGCCCAACAGTTCAAAACTTGTCATTTCGAAGAGCAATGGTTCTTATAGCGTAGTCAAGGTTGCTAGCTCTGGCGGCTTTCCGGTCTCCACATACCATAGCTTTCTTGCTTAGAATTGGGAATTTCATGACATAATGATATCTTGAGGTCGTTGCCTTTAGTTTGTACAAGATGGGCCTTTCCAATATGGCGTTATGGTTGGATGGGAAATCAACGACTACAAAAGTCTGCTAAAATCCTCCTCCGCTGGGGCTCTGTGCCGAGCTCAACCATCAATTTTATCTATACATTTGCATTAACATAATCTCGGGTGAATCTGTAACATCCATAATAATTTAATAATAAACTAAGGAATATGATAATTAGTTTGAGAACGATAGGAATAAATACTCAAAATTTATGATTCAAGGTCGAAAAATCATAAATTTTTGGCCAAGTCATTCCCTAGATACAAAATTGCCAAATTAGGAGACATTGGTTATTTTTCTAATTTCCAAATTGCCATGTGATATTAATAATGTTAGTTTTGACAAGTGTTAAGCCACTTGTCATATTTGTAATTAATAAACATGCTATTTTTGCCAAATATCAAGACATTTGTCATTCTTGTAATTGGTGGATTCCAAATGTATTTTGAAAACAATTAAATCTTACAAGTATAAAAAGGGCCCAAAGTTAAAGAAATCAACCAAGTTGTTCCCCAACTCTCCACTATCCATCTAAAATTCGTCCAAAGCCAAGGAGTGTGGTAAAACATTACCAAAACACATATTTCTTACTTGAAAAAGGGCCCTTATTCATATATAGGATAATCCCAACTTAAAGAACCCCTTTTTGGGTGAGGACTACTAAGGTTTCAAAGATACTTTGACACTTAGAATTAAAGCAATCTTTAGAAAACTTTGAGGTGAGTAACGAATGCTTGGTTTCTCTTTCTTTTATTCATAAGGTTTCATAAGATATGCATGAATTTTTGATGCATTGTTATAGAAAGAAAGATTGGTTTATTGCATCTATATCGCTAGTTAACACTCTACCAGTTCTGAATTGCTCTGTGGAACATGACCTTCCTATGTGGTCTTGGTCATTTTAGCTACGTGGTAATCTTTGTGGCCTTGCTATATGGTCTCAGCCAATTTGAATCTTCGTGGCCTTGCTACGTGGTCTTGGCCAATCATGTGCGCACCATGGGTAGTAGTTTAACTAGTGATAGGACCCTTCCGTACATTTAAAGGCTTTGTGCATCCGACGATTTTCTTGAAAGTACATTTTTCTTAAATGAAAGTTGAATCGATGTATTTTGTTACTCACTGAATACGTTGTACTCATACCTTTATTTTCTACCATTTTGTAGATTGTCGAAGGTAAAATATTGGTCAAGCAAGCCAAGAATCAGAGCATACCTATGGATGGAAGATGATTTTGCATGTAGAAGAGAATCTATATTTTGGAGTTACAAAATATAATTTTCGCTATAAATATATATATCCAGACCAATATACGAGTCTAGTATCTTTTGTATAAATAAGTATGCCTATGTAAAAGCTTGGTTTTCCCATAGTTCGGTTTGATAATAAATGAAATACTTACCAGCATAATTTGTTCAGTTATTTGATATTTTCTAAGTCTAAATAAAGTTGTACAAAAGTAGTTGTTTTGTAAGTCCCGTCCTCTCAAATTGCACAAAAATGAAATAACTCAAAAGCTTCCGCTCTCGAATATAAATGATAATAATAAGTAGTAAATTTGAGGGGGCGTGACAGAATCTCTGTAGACACATGGTGTAGGGCACGAGGTCCTTTGCATCCAACCCCATATATTGGAATATCGTCCAATATAAGATATTTACAAAGCTTCTGTTATCCACTATAATTTTTTAAATTTTAATTCCTGATACGGGCATCGTAATCACCAGTGTATCAACATAGAGATGTAGAGTCCCTTAGGTATCTTCCTCAAAGAAAATGAAAGAGCACATTTGCATTGAGGGATCTCAGACGGTGAACATTTGGTAGCTATTTCGGGCTGCTCTTACGAGATCTCGCCATTGTCTCTTAGAAACCTAAGGACTTTAATTCCCACTAACCAACATTCGAATCTCGACGGGAGGCCAGTTCTATAGAGTTCTAGTGTGTGGATCCTCTCGGGGCGGTTCTGATCTTCGAGGTTCTACTGGCTATCTATATATTTGCCTAAGTATCATTTCTCAATGAGCTTGTTGATTTCCTCCTTTAGGTGCTGGTCGTCATTCATCTCGTGCCCTATAGATCTATGATACCTATAGTATTTCGTTTGATTAGCTAACTTTGAGGGCTTTTTCAAGGGCTTAGCCTTTGGTAGTAGTGGATCATCATTTAGTATGTTGAAGATTTGGTCAAGGAGAACATTGAGTGTAGTGAGTGCTCGGGAGGTTGCGGGTTATCCTAGCTCACCCTTGTTCTTATTTTTTATGGTTTTGGAATCCTTCTTGCCAACTCCTTCAGCTTTGAGGTCTTTAGGTCCGCTTTCATTTGTTTCTTCAACACTGATGTATCTTTCAGCTCATTTCAAGAACTCTTTGCAGGCCTTCGGTCTGTCTTTATGCACTGACTACCAAAACATTGTTTGCCTTGACATGATGACAATTAATAGAGACTCGTCAGTGACCTTCTCTATTGTCATGACTTGCCGATTGAAAAGCTCTAGATAGCTTTTCAGTGTTTTTAGATTTTCCCTATTTAACAGTTCCTAACATCTCCTTAGATATAGTTCTTGTTTTTATCACATGAATTGGGTCATAAATTCAGATGATAGTTGATTCCAACTACTCATGAATCCTGAAGCAAGATTGCTGTACCATGTCTGAGTGTTGCCTTCTAGTGTAAGGCCACAAGCTTTACATATGACAGCTCTGCTGGCATTCTGTAAAATCTATCCAAAAGACATATCTGTATAGGTAAGACATTGGGTTGGTTGACCCGTTGTAAGACCTTTTTTGTAGCAGTTTCATTTTAGGGAGTATGGGGGGCTCTCTAATTGCTTGAGCAAACAGCGAAGGTCATTTTCGAAATTGTCGATTTTCTAATCCTTTTTCGTCTTCAGCTCGAGGTCGGCAAGTGATTTCCTCAATTCATCCAACTCATGGAGTTGCTGAAATTTAGCTTGCCGAGCTCTCCAAGATAGCTTGAGGAGTGGCTGGCGCCTTGTTCTAGGGACCAACTC
The DNA here is from genome assembly GCA_963692815.1 of Nyctanthes arbor-tristis. Lineage (NCBI taxonomy): Eukaryota > Viridiplantae > Streptophyta > Magnoliopsida > Lamiales > Oleaceae > Nyctanthes > Nyctanthes arbor-tristis. The sequence continues at coordinate 18,812 of CAVNYN010255784.1, read as the reverse complement.
CTAGAACAATAACATTCTGGACAAGGTCTGGAGATCATTGCCTCATTGGACCTTCACAAGGTCTGGGTTCCAATCTGGTCCATACACTACTATCCTCAATATGCCAAGAGGCTTTATATTCCTCTCTCCCATTTTGTGTATCGTAAGGGATGTGAAATGCTGAAACTTACTCTCTTCTTGACATGTTCTTTTTGTGGGAGAGCTCTTTGCGATGATTGAGCCTCATGATCTTGAGATTGCTGGCTCCACTCCTATATGTGACTTTGCCCTCCAGCCAAAGCTATAGAAAAGTTACGTTGAGCTTCCTTCAGCCTTTGAACTTCGCAGGTTGAAGCTTCTACCTAGTAGCGTAACTCTTCATTCTCGTTATTACGCTGGGTGTGTGAGGTCCGGCACTGGGATTCCCAATATTTCTCCTGAATCCCCCAGGTATTTCCATGTTATCACTTCTTATAGACAAGCTTTTGGATCGCCTTTGACTTATTCTTTTCCAGATTACCAGAGTACAGATTTCTTTTTGGAACTTTTTGTAAAAGTTCATATAACAACCCAGCCAAAATCATGCTGTAATATATTATAATAAATTAGTGTTAATTATAGTATGAAGAAAATGGAAGAAACAAAAATAATAAAAGTGAAAATCTTGATAAAATAGTTCAGGTCTCCGCATCTTAATTTATAAAATGTTGACATTTGGCTGCTTTTCTTAATGCAAAAGTGTAAACTGGAAATCAGGTCTTGACACTTTGAGGTCTACAGTGCTCGAGACCTTACCAACATATAAGATAAGTTGAGTGGCATTTTTCTAGATTGAATTTCAATGAGACCCCATAAGAACTTAAAGATGAATTCTAAACCAAATTTGGAGCCCTATAAGTCTACGTTAAGAATATTTTAACCAATTGTCATTTTAATTAAGAGATCATCATAAAATAATTTATGAAAATGGCTTTCGGGACTGACGAAATCCGGAATCTATGTTAGAGTCCTTACTTTGATTATTAATAACTTTTCCTATAAGAGTTGAATTTCAGTTTTATTAGGTCAACGTGAAAATGGGTAGCGAAAGTTTCATAATGATGTATAAAGTATGACAAAGAGAAGTCATTTCATAATTCAAATAAATTGTACAAAAAGGCTTAAGAAATGGAATTATACATAATTGTGGATCTCAATTGAGAATTCAATTTAGTTAAATGGACTTCGAATGAGATTTCAAATTAATTAAGTACAAGCACATAATTTTGAGCACATGGTTTCAAGCACATAATTTTGTTTTGAGCACATGGTTTCGAGCATATAGTTTTGAAATGAAATTCTATAAGCAAAGATGTATTAATAATAGTCAATCTAAGAATTACACTTGTCAACAAGGCATTGGAAGTATTTCCTCTAAATAGAGAGGAAATTTTCACTATAAGTGCACTTCTCCAATCTCTCTTCTACCTCTCTTGATCACAAGCTCTCTCTCTCTCTCTCTCTCTCTCTCCATTTTCCTTAATATTTTCACCACCTAAGTATAGATGTGCTAACACACATCCTATATAATAATAAAATACAAGGAGGAGTAGTAGGGAAAATTAAGAAGGAAATTAAACGGAGAAAAGGAAAAATTACTTTGAAGCCACTCAAATTGAGGTTAGAATTCAAGAAATTATCATATTCATTGAAGTATTATGATGACTCATCCTAAAAAAAAGAGAAACTAGAGTTTAGTCATGAAATAAACTAAAAAATGCTTAAAACCTGCAAGTGGAAAAACTGAAACGGGATTAAGTCTCAACACCTGATTAATTCCAGTCTTGATACCTGATGGAGCAGAATGCAAGTTTTGTTGAAGATGAATATGTTTTTGGTTGTAGGTCGTAAAGGGTGACCAAACAGTAACTGTGAGTGATGTTTACACTCTTTTTTGTGCTCTTTTATGTGTTTTGAAATATTATCTCTTTTATGTGTTATATTATTGATGTTTGCACTTCCTTATGTGTTCTTTTATGTAATTTGAAGTATTATATCTTTTTATGTCTTTTGAATTATGAATTGTGCATTTTTATGCAATATATATAAAGTAAAATGAATATAATGCTTTGATATGAGATGTCATATATGACATGTATAAGATGATGCTATTATTAATTCATAACAAGTACAATAAGTGTTATGACATTAGAAGTCATGTCATATTCAAGATGTTGTCATTACAAGTACATCACAAACATGAAAAACTTTTCATGGATTGTACTAGTTGTATCTTACTTCTACAAGTCAAGTTAAGCTATGCTTAAATTGGATTTACACGTCACTTTTGTATCGGGAGTCTCATGTACGGTATGTATAAGTTTGCACATATGATCACGCTTACAACTGCATAAACATGTTACAAATTTATATATATCCGATTCATGTTATTCATGTTATGATTATGATGAGCGCTCGGGGTAAGATCAACATGTGCAATCAGGGCCAAAAGTCATATTATGTTTTCCAAAAGAAAAAGAAACTTTTCAAACTATATCATGATTTCAAAAATCATGTTGCATGTGTAAATATTGCTCATTGGACCTTCGGTTCACCTCTTCCATTTTACCAATAGTAGGTGTTGTAAAGAAAAATTTACAAAGATAACTCAAGCTTACTACAAGAAACAGGAGCTATAGCGGTGATATTTTACAACGATGTCAGATGTTGTTATAATGTTGGCTACAGGAGCGATTTTAAGTCGCCGCAGCAGTCATCACCCTATACCAGCGACATCATAATGTCGTCGTTGTAGGATGTATCTACATAGAGGACAAGTGATATCGCCGATGTATATAGGTATCTATAGAGGCGACGTGTAAAAGTCATCGTTATATTTCTTGATCTAAAACAACTACCCATAAATCTCGTCTTTATATGATGGGCGGGAAAATTTTCCGCCTTTGTTCTTATATTTAGCGATGGAAAATTGTTGTTATAGGGAAGATTTTCATCACTATAGTTATAATAATCTATATAATATATATTATAAAAGCAAGGTAATAACCAAAAGTCAGGCTAGTCCAGTTGGTGAAGTACTATGTCTTTACATTTAAGGTGTTGGGTTCAACTCCTCACATGGGTAAATAATATTTAATTAAATATGGTTGGAAAATAACCGGGCTATGGAACTGGGGTGGGGTGGGGTGGGGTGGGGTGGGGTGGGGTCGGGATAAATAGTGGCAGTCGGGTTATTTTTTTTTTTAATAACCGAAACTCATCGATCATACAGCCGGGATTGTGTTGTCTCTATTGGGTGGCTCGACGACATGAGTCGCCGCTATGGATCTACTACCACGAGTTTTTAGCCGCGACATTTACAGGCGACTATCGCTGTTATCACACATTTGCGGCGACATATACACATTTTGCGATGACGCAAGTCACAACAAACACAAGTCGCAACAAACGGACCTTCAAGGTTATGGAGAATAATTGTTATGATGACATAATAAGTGGAAATATTGTGATATTTTAAAGTATAATCTTTTATAATATAATTATGTTTGTAAAAGAAGAATTTTATCTCTATGTATATTTCTTTCTAATATGATATTAACGAAGTTATAGATTTAGATACTTTAAATAAAATTGAGTTCTACTTTATATTGCTAATTGTCCTTTTATCTGAATGAAATGAGAAGAAATAAAGTCTTAGTAATTTTATATTTTTGTGCAAATAGTCCAAACAAGAAGTAATTCCATAAAATTTCTTGGTTTTCTAAGAAATCTCAACAGTAAGTAAATTGTAGTATCTATACCTGCTTCCTAATTGATTACCTAACCGAAATGTAGTCTTGATACCTACAGAGTTAAAGTCTCTGAAGCTGAGCTACATTATAAATGTGTTTCCTTATCCAAACATTAGAATGAAAGTGAATTCAAGTTGCGGCCACATTCTTGAATTAACGCTTAGTAAGTCACAATATTCCGTATTTCAATTTTGATTGAGTAAAACAAATTATATCGGGTTATTTATTTATCGTTAATTTATCAAATGATACAAATACTAGAAGTTATAAGAATTATGTGTGAGCGCCACAATTCCTATATATGACGTCAATTTATTGATGTCAAACTTGGCATTGACGTAACAAACAAATATATAAATTCTAATTCTCACTACTCTTGTACAAGAAGTTTTAATAAACTAAAGATGGAACATTCAAGTGATAGATGAAGAATGTTTTTCTCTAGCTGGAGTTAATGAATGCCCCTCCTCACATTTATGTTGGTTTATGTAGTAAATGCAAGTACAATTGTCATGCTTGTGAGCATTTAATGTTGACTGAATTTAGGGACAATTGGTCAACTTTCATCCATCTCTGTGTGAAGCATGCTTTATATCAGTGACCGTTTGATTTAATTTATGATAGTTGATTAATAAAGAGAAATTATAAAAAAGTAAAATAATCAGTGTAGATAATAGATGTTTGAAATTTATAATTATAAATGAATAATTGTCAAACCAATAATCAATTCAATAATATATAAAATTATAATGTATTTTGATAAAAAAAATCAAACAGTACTTAAACCCATAGTACTTTGAATTGTTAGATAAGACAAGAAGCTGTCTCTGACTCGGGCCTATGGGTGGTGTGGCCCTATTATTCATTCATTTCCTTAGATTAGGCCGTTAGTTGGAGGTAGCGAGCTGAAGTAGAACTTCACTATTGTGCTTCACTCCTAAGGTCGCTAGATGATTAGGGCGACCAAGCCCCTCGCTAGGAAACGTAGGCCAGTAGGCCTATATCAACAGATGTAACAAACATGTGAAGTTCAGATGTAAGAAAACTTTGGTAAAAATGGAGTTCATATCACGAACTTTCCAGAATTCCATTTCTTGTATGTCGATCAAAGAATCAGCCAATCTATTTATAGCTATTTTGACAAAACTCTTCACCAATGGTTCGTATATAACTTTTCATAATTTAAACAGTTGAAAAGTCACCAGAAAAACCAGATAGAATTAAAGTAACATCATAAATAGTTGTAATAACGCTTACATGCCTAGAAAGGCTTGGGCGACTGCCGGGTACAAAGCTATCGACTGCCCAATTAAGGCTAAATTAGTTATGTCTTTATCTTGAGTCGTCAAGCTACATACTAGCATTGAGGTAGGTGACTGCTTAGTTCAACACTTCAACTTCACCAAACTTGTTACTTGTCAATTCCCGGTTTTTCTATAATTCGATATTTGATCATTATACCAATGTCCAAATGACATTCTTTTGAAAATCTTTGCAACAATATATACCCATACTTGTGACTAGTCGTGGTATATTTCGTGAAGCTCTCACATCACGTGTAGTATGATTCCCATATACGTGAAATTTGGGACAGAGTCAAAAGTGACCAAGTCTTTACCATACAAAATGGACTAATTAGTTACCAATTAGTGCATTTTTTTAAATAAAACACCAAAAAGACCTTAGCAGTGTTCAATTTTTTTCCCGTTTTGTTTTTGAGTTTAGAGAGTAAAATTTTGAATATGTTCTAACAAACTCTATTTATATGTTCTTTCTAAAAAAAAAAAAAAAAAACTCTATATTTATAAGTCTTTAATTTACGTATATTTCAATATATGAACAAATATAGTTTGGCTAAACCAAGAAATAAACTCATAACAATTACATTATAGAGAGAACTCACTCTTTATTTTAACATGTTAAATAGAGCGCCAATGAGCACAATATAACTCTAAAATTTAGATTATTGTGATTTATAACCTTGAACTAATTGTTACATCTCACTTTTTGTACAATTTAACCCGCCTTTTTACTTAAAAAGATCGTAATATCCTCAATTTTTAATTAAGTTAGAAATTAAACAAGAAATAAATAAAATATCAAATTAATCATGTGATCTGGTTGTGTTAAAAAGAATTCGGGCAATTTGATTTTTTTCATAAACAACAAAGACTTAAATTTAATATTTATTTATTCTTAAACACACACACATATATTGTTTACGTAGTTTTTAATATATTTAATTAGAATTTGAGGGTATATTAATACTTTTCAAGTTAGGGGGAAAAAAGAGCGGTTGAATTTAATTTCAATCCATTATAGTAATTTTTTATCTTCTGATTACATTATCCATGTGTTGGGCTAACTTGCATGTTTTGATTTTTATTGTGAAAGAATTTATCGTAATAGAATTTATCCATTTTTCCCTCCCGGTGAGTATTAGGGCATGTTCTCCTTATGTTTTTTGAATTCATTTTGAGTCTTGTCTTTTAAGAGTAAATATTAAGTAAAAGAATAATTTGATTTCCCTTGTTTTGATTGTTTTCAAAATTTTAAACTCAAAAGCTCAAAAGGACAAAATGTCATTTCTCTTGTTTTGAGCTTTTCAATTTAAAAATTTGAAAAAGCTCAAAACAAGGGAAATGAAATTCTTCTTTTACTTAATATTTACTTTTGAAAGAGAAGACTCAAAATGAATTCAAAAAATATAAACAGAACAAGCCCTAAGCTTCTGGGGCAAAAGCGTAGGGTCTCACCTCCTTTCTGTGAATTTTGTAACAAGAACCTCCTTTAACAGAAGAAATAGAAGCTCATGAAGTAATCTATCTACTTTCTAAAAGAGAATAAGTGGGGGAAATTTTTTGGACAATCATACCGCCACTTGTTCAGTTTAATTTCATATTTGCCCCACATTATTAATTATTATTTTGATTTTATATTTGAGTTTTTTTTTTTAAAGTAAATCATGTAGTTATAAACACATTGAATTAGCAATTTAACACTATGTAACCAACTATAATTATAGAAATATGAAACTATCTACATCTACATCTACATCTACATCTATGTTTACACTATATCTAAAAGAGAATAAGTGGGGAAAACATTTTTAGACAACTCTGCCCTCAGTAATTTTAGTCTAATGTCATATTTCCCTTGCCATTATTAATTATTTTCATGCATAATTTATCTATCGTATTTCTAATTAAAGAGGTTTGGAAGTTGAATACATACATTCATATCTCATAACGGTGAAGTAAATGAGTATGTAAGTGTGGGTGACCAAATTTAATCACCAGTTTGAAATTTAAACTGAAAAGGTTTGGAATTATTCATGCAAACGGTAGATTGGCAAAATGAAATGAAATGGTATAATGGCAAAATAAACTCCATTACCCACAAGCATTATCAAATAGTAGGATTAATCCCCATTAATTCTCATTATAATAAATATACATCAGTTATACTAAAATAATTGGCGCATTTAAAAAATAAAAAAATAATTGTCACATTTATTTGTCTTGTGGACACTTCAAAATCTCCTTTAAATTACTCCCTCTGTAAATATCATCACATTATCCACCTCTTTGTATCCCTTGAGAACTCAATTGGAGCCATAAAGTCCTTCCCTTTTTCTATATTCACGATTCTTTTCGACGGCAACTGAATTTCTAACTCAAATATCTTCGGGCACAATTTCTATTTTCTTTGAGTGTCAAAGTCTATTGACTGCCCACCTCATAGTGTAAGAATCTAAATTTACAGAACTTATATTTGCTCAATTCTCAACCGCCTTTTTGCTTAGTGAACATGATTATGTAATTTATTATATACTTTGATTCTCTAAATGTTGCTAGATGTTCCAGAATGAAAATAAGAGACCATCACATCATGTAATTTATTGTACTATTCATAGCGAAAATTTTAATGCTTCGATCTCCATCTACATGAGGGTTATACGCAATGAAGTAAATAGTAAAACAGTTAAAAGTGATAGGCATGAGATAATCTCTTCCAACATAATTCCAATATGGGTTCAAAGAATATCCTTTCAAGAGACTAAAAAAGTTCATAATATGATTGAGATAATCTGGCAATGCATTCCAATATGATTTTATTAGTCTTTTTATACTGCTCAATACTGAATATTTGAAAACCACAAGAAGATGCCACTTCAAGTTCCAGTGTTCTTCTACAATTAACACTGTCAATTTGTCATTGTATTTTTTTGACAGAAATGTTGTAATTGTATTAGTGTTTTCATAAAATTTTTAATTTCAGCATAAACCAAGATGGTTGATTCTGTGTTTAGTTGGTGCTTGTATTTTGATTTTTTTAACGTCATTTCTCATACACTATAAAGTAGTTTGACATACTACAAATGATGGTTGCATGTTTCCTTCGCTGGAATTTTTTTTAATATTTTACTTCAAGGCATGATTTAAATTTTATTAGATAAATTGCTTCACCAGCAACTATAAGACAATTTTGGAGCTAGATAAAAAATTTTCTGAAACGTTAAAAACTATATACATTTGAATGAAAATGTCATCTCATAATATTGTTGCACAATTACGTATAAAAGAGAATAAGTGGTGGAAACATTTTTGGATGATCCTACGCTCACTTATTTAGTTTAATTTCATATTTGCCCTCAACATTATTAATTATTATTTTGATTTTATATTTTTTTTAATTTTTAAATAAATCATGCATTTATAAATAGCAATTAGTAAATGATGATATTACATCTATAATAAAAACCATTAGTAAATATCATAAATGGGGTGGTTATTGGTATTAGCACATTATTTTAATTTTAAATTACACACATCATACACGACACACAATAAAGAAACTTTTATCCCTATACATTTGTAAAGATCGGTTGGATGATTTTATCCCTATACATTTGTTCTAATTTCTCATTTGTCCTTACTCATTAATTATTAATATTTTAATTTTAATTAAATTGAATTGAATGAAATTAATTAAATTAAAACCTTAAAATCCCATTTTAGTATTAATTATGACATTTATACTTTTATATTGCATTTTGCCCCAATGATTCTTTAAGTATTACAATCTTTACCTTAATGATAAAACTGATTTTGCAATATAAATGCTTATGATTTCCCCTCCATGGTTTGCAGTAATGATTCCTCTAACATTATAATATTTACCATGATACAATATATAGATCAAATTATTTCATAGATTGGATTTCATTTGATCGTTGAAGGTTTCGATACATGTGTTCAAACAGAAGTTTCCAGTGACTTTTCATCTTTTTAGTTCTAAATATAGTTACATAATGTCAAAATGCTTCATAGTGTTTGGTTACTATTTTTGTTTGCCTTTCGATATTTTCTAATTATTTTTTATTGACGATAAATTTAGATCAATACTCTAATAGTTGCAAATTATTATTTAGATTAGATCGCCTTAAATTTTTAGATTGATTTCTTATGTATTAACTGTCCACTTTTTAAATAATAATTGTAGAATAAAAAATGTTCACTTGGTATAGATAAAAATTATTTGTTCCTAGATCATATAGTTACAAATCACATGCAACGCACGTGTTTGATACTAGTATTATCAAAACCTAGTCCATGGTTGGATGGATGGATACGGGTAAAATTTTAAGCTCAATTCTTACTAGATACACTTGAAAGGTTCAATGTCAATCACTACTCATGGAATTTATACATATAGCTTGCCCTTACAACTTATGGGAAAGAGGGAAAATAAAGGATAAAATAATTATGATAGAATTATGCTGTAAAAGCAACAAGAATTATAAATGCAAAAAGAAATTTCTATTAGTACATTATTGATACATAGTTGTTGCATGTGAAAAACTCTAAGCCATTTACTCTATATTATTGTATTATTAAATATTATTGTATCATTGTCTTTCAAAATATATATATATATATATATATCATTGTATCATTATTATTATTTTATTTGCATGCGAAAAATCATAAGTCATTTACTATATAATATTACATTATTAAATACTGTGTTATTATTTTTTGTTATGTTAGTTTTTCTCTATTAAGTTATGTGTTTCATGTGGTGTAGAATCCCAATTTTATCACTAAACTAGGATATAAATTAAGCTTTTTGTTTGGCAAAAACTATAGACTACTCTCTAATGATAAATCAATATTATTGTATTATATTATTATATTATTTTATGTCGGTTTTTCTTTATTAAGTTATGTCTCATGTGAAGTGGAATCTTAACTTTATCACTGAATTACGATATAGAATAAGCTTCCTTTTTTTTTTTTTTTCAAAGTTTGGTAGAAATTGTAGACTACTCTCTAATAATGCATCCATTAGTTTACTTTGATAATATCACTCAATTTTGTACACACTTTGAATCATTCTTAAAATTCAATTCTATTTATTGAAGTTTTATATGTGACGACAGTGTAGGATGTCTTTGCGTGATGTACTAATTAAATTATTGAGTTTTCATATATTTTATAATGTATTAGTATCCTATTAATCTAGTTTAAGGTGTTACACGCTAGCTATAGCCCATAAGTAGATGCGAGAAATAATATACAGGTTAGAGAGAAAATAATCAAATTAGCAATTCATGTACAATTGCTTGCAAATTCACTCTGTCTCTTGTATACTTTATTTTCTCCGAATTTACATATTCTACTACAATCTTTGCACGGGATCAGCCTGTCAATTGTATATATCCTTTTATGATGGGTGGATTGGGGGTGGGGGCAGTGGTGTCCGTCGCCTCAACACTAATTCTAAAAGTTTCATTTTGTATTAAGAGAATTTTAAACTTTATAAATTCACCCCATCATAAAGTATTAAAATTTATTTGAAATTCATGTTAAAAAAGTTTGTTAGTGCAAAGGTAAGAGTTTTGAGCGTACATGTAAGTGGTCATGTGTCCAACTCCCAAGTCTTACAATTTTTTTTTTTAAATCAATTCCTAAGTCTTACATCATATTATTTCTTTTGATAAAATTGTGCAAATAACCTTTTCTTGTGTCATTTCTTTATTTTTATTTTTGCAACCTCTTTTATTTTTCTTTTTAACTTTATTCACTACTTAATGCTATTTTTATGTATATCCCACTAGATAAAATGCGTTGCATCGTTTTTTTCCTTAAAAATATCTCTGTTTTTAACAAACACTTGTTCACTAACTTAGTGTTATGGGCTACGGAAAATCTATTACACAACATATTTTTGTAGCATGATCTTTTACTAATCGCCCACAAACAACAGTTTTTGAATCCGCCTCTATACTTTTGTCTAATTGATTGAATGAGGATATCTAGCTGGTCCAAAAAAGTTCTAACATTTTCTCTCTGGCCAACGGTGTAACTAAGTTGAAAAGTGAAGGATTTTTTGTGTGAAATATTTAATGACTTTATGGTGGGTAAAGAATTAGAGAGAATTTGTAAGAATAAAATGGAATACCAAAACTCTCTCCAATCTAATTGCCTTTTCTTTTTAAAAAAATAAAAAGGATATTTATTGATGTAAGGATCGGAAAAGCAATACAACATCAGCCTCTCTCCAATCTAAGCCCTCTATATCCCATAGAATATTAATTGGTTGCCTTATCATTTCATATATTAACAATGTGAATTCTAAACCGTGGGTTTTTTATGATAATTATGTTACCCATAGAGTAAATAATATCATTCAGTTTCATGGGAGGAGTCAGCACTCAATATCGACACTACTAGAAAATGCAAGATTAGTAATAGAATTTTAGTAACAGAACCAATTCTATTACTATTAACAACAAAATAGTAATGGAGCGCGAATAGTCAAGGAATTAGTAATGGAAATGTTTTGTTACTACTTTTTTATTACCAATCCATTACTGACTAAAAACGAAAAAATTTGTTGCTATTAGCAATAGAATAGTAACGTATAGTAACAGAACGCGTATAGCCACAGAATTAGTAACGGAATCATTTCTGTTACTAGTTTTCCATTACCAATCTATTACTAAATAGTAACGGAAACAATTTATTACTATCAGTAACAGATTACTAACAATTTCGTAACGAATGTGGTTGAGGAAAATTACGAGAACATACTTTATATAAATTATAGAGCAACATATTAACAAAGATGTATAATAGCTTGGTGATTGAAACTTTACTCGCCAACAAGTAAGACTTGAGTTAGCAACACAAGTAGGACTGTCGTTATTTAGTAACGACTTTCTCTTTTACTAATTTGGTAACGGAAAACTAAATATGTGGCTAAATTAGCTACCATGGAATTAGAAAGGGATTTTGCATCAAAACGTTTCCGTTACTAGCAGTCCATTAGTCATAGATTAACCTATTTAGTTATGAAAATTTCTGTTACCAATTGTACATTTTCTTGTAGTGTGAGGTGTGCCTAAATCGTAAATTACTAATTTGTGTATCTAATTTCTTTTTCAAGTATGTATAATGGCCTAGTAAAGGGTTTAATGTTGGGTGGGGGAGGGGACAAAGCATAATGGAGTCTCCCCTAGCTCACCCCTATTCAATTTTGAAATATATCATTTCTCAGTGATCGTAGAATAAGCTATAGCTAGTAGGCAGCCATTTAGGAATGTGAGACGCGACTACTTAAAATAGCGATTTTTAGACATTAGGGGGCAAGATGTACAATTCCTTTGTGCACGATCTGCATTACTTTTTACTTATTTATAAATAAGTGTGGAATTTTACCTATCCATGAACAAGAGAGGAAGGGGTCCGTTTTCAACAAATTCAATCATGCCATTGCTCGTACTCACCTCTAAGTATTTCTCTCACCACTCAATTCACCCTTTTCCTCTGAGGTGATTACTAAGAAGTAATCACTCAGTATATAAAAAGTGAAATTTCAGACAATGACTTCCATGGGTTAGATTTGTTTGTTTTCTATTAAATTCTTCCTTTTTTTTTAACAGGATTTAAATTCCAAATCAAAAGTTATTATTTAAGAAAAGAAGCCATGAAAATTTTGTAAGTTTCATAAAATATGTATTTATCAAAATTGATTCACATTGAAATTTCTACGTTCACAACAATTTTTGTTTACAAATAAAAATAGATTTTTTTTTTTAGAATGACCGGTTCAAATTTTTGTAGTACAACTTACAAGTGGTTTCCGTAGAATGAGTTTGTGAACATTTATAAATTGACCCAGAGAGAAGAAAATCTTGGCATCTTCTATGTGAGTATCTTCATGTTTTTTTAACTTAGCTGACTGAATAAATAGAATTTTCAAAAAATAATTAAAAAGAGGCTGTAGACTCGGAGAATATTAACGAGAATCTACTGATCCTTTAGTTTCAGGACTATAAAAGACAAAAAATAGTCAGGTGCATGGGATGGGGGCGGCACTTTCCTAAATCTGAAAATATGTTTTTGGTACGTTTTCGTTATTATTATTATTATTATTATTATTATTATTAAACAAATTGTGTTCAGACTTTGGATGATAATTAATGTGAAGTCTGATCCATTTTTCTATTTCTTTATGGTTTTAAGCGTGGACATAGGTTAGACTCATTCAACGATAGTAGCTAGTGCATGCAGGGCGTGGGTGTATGTGTATGTGTACGTGTATGTGTATGTATGTATATGTGTGTATATATATATATTCCTTCTGTCTCACAAAGATAGTCTGATAGGTAATTTTACGTAAATTAAAGATTAGTAAGTAATGTGGTTAGAACATTTAATTTTACCTTATTTTTTCATATATACCTTTATACCATTAATTGTTTGAAATATTTTCAATGTATAAGTAGTTGAATAAAAATAATTAATTAGGGTCACATATGAAAATGAAACATTAAATATTTGTTCAATATAGTAAGGGGATAAACTTTTTGGGACGGATAAAAATGGAATAGTGGAGTATCTTTTTTTAAACGAAGGGAGTATATATAATAAAAAGTTATGTGAAGCTCATATCCGTTATTTCTTTGTTTTGGAATTGTGATTTATTATACAACAACCCACAGTAGTCCGTAGTCCCGATCTAGTATCACATATATAGAGCAAGTATTGGAGCATGTCACATGAGAAACTATAACTATGTGGCGTGTCTCAATAAATGCTACATTGCTGGCTTGCGCTAAATCATTTCAATAACTAACTGATAAAAAAAAAAAAAAAAGAAAATTGTATGAAACCTCTATCTCGGCTGGTGCACGGATGCACCCTAGGTAAATATTCATGGAAGGTCCCGTCTCCTGTAAATTGCCAGATGTATGAATTTCCTCTGAACTTCTTTGTAAATGTTACACGATTTTTCTAATCAACTTTTTTATATTATCGTATGGTCAAAGTCAATTCATTGGTCGTCAGATAAGGGTAGCAACCATGAAGTTTAGACAGGTACAAAACAAAACATATGAAAGCAACGAGATTGATAAATCCTCATTTGCATAATAAAGATTCATTCATCCGCCTTTATCGTTATTTAGCATCGTCACTCTTACATATTGAAAATTGTCTTTAATTTGATCAAATTGTCATAGTTTGAATCAAACATACCTTGAAAGCGATCTCTATCGTACTATATTTTTAGACAACTTTTTTTAAGTCAGAATACACATTTCATCAACCGTAATTTTTAACTTATTTTGAAAAATAACCAAGAAAATTGTTTCACATAATAATTTATAAACTAACTGTGAAACACGTTACACACAATTAATAAACAACAAAATAAATTACAAGGAAAAGAAAAGTGAACCCCACCGGTTTGTTTCACACACTTGCTCTTTAATTTGTTTATCATTTCCCATTAATTTAACAAAGTCAAGTTTTTTTCTTCCAAAAAAAAAAAAAGAAAAAACAAAACAAAAAAACAAGGTCTAGTCTTCCGTTTCCCACTATGCTCCACACTGCCCTCTAAAAACATAGTGCTAGAGAGAGATTATTTCAACGTGACATCTTGTGAGGACGTAATAATTATATTAGGTCCACTTGGATGGAAATTTTTTTTTTTTTTTTTTTTTGTATAAAGGGATGGAAAAGTTCGGAGTTCCTTTTTTTTTTTTTTTTTGCCTTTTTTGTGCAAAACAGTATAGAATTTACTTGAACACATAAATATATTATAATAACAACACAAAAGATAACTGGTGAACTACAGAGTTAGGAACTAAATTCAGTGGTGCCCAGTGGTAAAGTCAGAAGTATTAACTAATAGGATGTGATTTATTTATTTCTTTTTTCCTCTCTTCACAAAACAAATACTATATCCATCCCATGAAGATGCCCTAATTTTCCCTTTTTATCGTCCCAAAATATTGTCTATTTTCCTTTTAAAAATATAATTGAAATGTTAGTTTTCTTTTATACCCTTATTTAATATGCATTGTAATCAATAAAAAAGTGTTATTTAAAGTACTTGTGTGTGTGTGTATATATATATAATATGAAAAGGTATGTGTGTGTGTGTGTATTTGGGAGATGAAACTAAACTACACTATTTATTATAGTTTTCTTAATATTTGTGAAAATTGAAATTGGACAATTTTTGTAGGATAGGGGTCGTAGAAGAGATCATTTTTCACTGACACATACATGTTTGTGTACATATAACTTCATACAATAATGTTAAACAACAAATTTTCATAATAAAATTCATAACTTACTAAAATTTTTGTAGTTTATTTTTGGGAGGGGTTTATAGTTTGAATTTGAATACAAAACTAAAAAATTTTATTTATCTATTTAACGATTTAAACTGATAACATCTTACATCAAATTATTACTACAAGAACATTTAGAAATTTACTAAGGATGTAGATAAGACTCTTCATAAGGAAATATATAGCTTACATGGTAGAAATCTTACCAAAAGTGGTCTTTTGTTATATTTCCACCACGTAAGCAGTAAAGCTCCTTATTAGGAGATAGATAAGGCTTCTTAGCTGAACTGAGAAAATTCAAAAAAGTTAAAGAAAAGAAAACACTCCATTGGTGCCCAAAAGAAAATATTCCATTGGTCCCCAGGTCCCTCGACCATTGCATCTACTACCTTAATTGACAAGTATACAATTACAATTACACATTTTAAGATTTCAATAAATTTTAACTACTCATTTCACATCAATATAATTTTCAGTTGGATTAATTTCACAATTTGTCTCCAAAATTTGAGTTAAGTATCGGCTGAATTCCTAACTTTTTTTCTGACCTCCTGGGTCCCCAATCTTTCATAAATTTATATCAAAGTTCCGTCAATACTATTGTTAGTTTTTGAATAAAATTACAGCTATATCTCTTAGCTTTTTAATTTTTAAAATAAAATGTTTAATAATACTAAAAATAATAAAAAATTTTAAAAAAATTAGAAACACCCTCCCCTCCCAAGTTCTTGGCTACCAGAAATGATAGCCGAAATGTTTCCTTTTCCAGCGGTCAAGCCCTCCTTCGCGGTCGGAAATAACAGCTAAAGGGGGAATTCACTTCCTTTTTTTGGCCGTCGGAAAAGCAACGTAATGCTGTCATTTCCTCCAAGACTACTGCTTTTTCTAGCATCCAAAAAGGGGTGAATCTCCCTATTTGTTGTCGAAAAATGGGGGGATTCACCCACCCCCTTTTTGGCCACCAGAAATAGCAATAAAATGGTGTCGTTTCTGATAGTAAAAGTGCTGAGAGAAATGACAACAATTCTACTGCCGGAAATGACAGCCAAGGCTGCCTTTCTGGCGAGTAATTTATGATAGCAAACGGGGGGTTCACCCCCCTTTTTGGCAGCCTGAAATGACAACATTCTGACAGTCATTCTTGTGAGGGAAGGGAGTGAGGGTGGGTTGAGTGTTTTATTTATTTTTTTAACATTTTTAGACAATTTGTTTTTAAAATTAAAAAGTTAAGGGGTATAAATCTAATTTTAGAGGAAAATTAATAGCAATATTGACAAATTTCATTAGAAATGACATTTCATACAAATTTATGAAAGGTATGAGACCCAAGAGGTCTAAAAAAAGGTTAGAGAGTTAACAGATACTTAACTTAAAACTTGGAGACGATTTGTGAAATTACCCCTGTCAGATGTTGCCCCACTTTGCAAAGGACTACTACTCATTTAAATAAAAAAAAAAAAAAAAAGAAAAAAGGTCTTCTGCTAGTTTTTAAAGCCAGTTCAGTTTAAATAATAATCTGACTGGAAGTAATGGAAATGTGTATCACGTGTTTCATGAATTACACAAAAATTTTACTATTATGCAATTATGTGGCAAAACAAATAGTCATTTGGCGTTTTCCGAAAAAAAAAATAGTCATTTGTCAGCATGAAGACATAATAATTTTGCGAGAAAAAAATCACATGGTTTAATTTTACATAGTTTTGCGAGAAAAAAAATATCATAGAGCGAGTCTCAATATTGTACCAATAATTTTTTTTGTTAATTAATGGGATTTTAATTTTTTCTTGTTTTATAAATATTTTTCATCCCCCATGATGCAAATATTTCCAACAAAAAGAATTTTTATAATTTTGTTAAATTTTGCGATTATGTACATAAAAATATACATATATTTTTAGGGATATTAATTGTGGTGAAGAAAATAAATAACTTAGGATTTTTATTTTGTGGTGAATGAAAAAAATATAGGTTCGTTTTTTTACTTTGTGGTGTCGCTTACTTAATGAGGGTTAAATAAGTCATTTACCTTATGGCCTTTTTAAGTAAATAAAAGAAAGAATTAAAATTGTGGTGTCATTAGTCAAAAAAAAATGGTGGTGCATATATAACAACCATTATAAATATAGTTGAAAACGTAAACTGTTATTAGATTTTTCCTAAAGCACCCTCCCAATAAATTTTATGAAATGCTTCAAATATTATTGGAACTATATTCCAAACTTGAATTACTATATGGAGAGATGAAATGCATGCTTTGTGTTTTTTTTTTTAATTTTTTATTTTTATAAACAAGGACAAATGGGAGAGGGGAGGGAAATTAGAGGAGAGGCGTGCGGTTGTGGTTCGAACTTGAGACCATCTGTTCGGAATTTGAGTATTTAACTAATATATTATAATTCAAACCACTAATGTCTATTATTCCAAGTGTATTGAAAAAGAAAAATTTTACGGGGACATAAAATGAGACATTATTATGTGATATTTTTATGTGACACATTTGTATTGGATAATGAAAAAGTGGCTATGTAATCATCACTCAATGAATGTGTGACACATAAGAATGTCACATAATAATATTTCTTTTTCATGTCCCTCTAGAATTGTTCATTGAAAAATGAATTCTTTGTATAACAACCTACCTCAATAGAGGTATTTTAGTCAACTAAAAAAATTATACTCTTAATAGGAAATTTAACTATATAATTTGAGACGGACCAAAATAGAAAACAAGTCTATAAGAAATGGAAAGGAGAGAATAATAATATAGTTCATTTTCCGATCTTAAAAATGTAGTTAATTTCTTAGCTCTCATATATATTCGTCATTAATGAGGATTTTTTTTTATCTATGAATAATAAGAATTACAAAAGTGAAATAATAATTAAAATGAAATGGTATATCAACAAAAGATTTTTTGAATTTTACTTTTCTATTAATATTGATAAAAATTATTTTAATTTTTGTAAAAATAGAAATTTGACTATATTTGTGAAATAGAGAAAATAAACGTTTATCTATCTTGCTCAGAAAATAGATCAGGTTCCTTTTAAAGAGCCTGATCCCATGTGGCAAGCCAATTTGGACAACTTTCTAAGTACAGTCTGTACCCCTTTTTTTCATTTTTTTTTACAGTGGGGCCACCACTTTTAATCCAAATTACCTCCTCCTCCAACTCACGCCAAACCTTCTTTCTCCTATCCCCAGACCAAAGAAATCAGAAGCTTGTTTCTCCACACCCGCTCTCCATCTCGCCGGACGGCAGCTTTGCCGGAGAAGAGCGACCTTCAATCACTCCCACTAAAACCCCTTCCCCCATGCTGTTAACGCTCTGCTCGAAGCCCTACACCCCCTCTCCGGTCGATCACAGCTCTGCTCCCCCTCTCTTGGAC
>CAVNYN010255781.1:0-23197 GCA_963692815.1 Nyctanthes arbor-tristis | reverse complement strand
TCTTTGTGGCCGACCCTCTCGACCATGCACGCACGTCCTCTGCCATGCGCGCCGTTCACGCCGGTTCCTCATTCGGCCATGCCCGCGTGCGTTCCTCACAGCCGCCTCGTGCACCCCTCGTGCATCTCGGCCTCGCCCGTGGGTAGCCTCAACCGACGTGCCACATGCGGGGCGTGACACTACGCTCTCTTGTCAGGAACATCAATGGCTTGTCCTCATATATCTGAAATTGCTGCTCCCCTGAAAGCTGCTCATCCCAATTGGAGTCCCGCGGCAATTCAATCTGCCATGATGACCACTGCAGATCCACTTGATAATTCAAGAAAACCCATCAAAGACTTGTGCTGCAACTATAACATTGCTACAGCACTTCAAATGGGGGCGAGGCAAGTAGATCCAAACCGGGCCCTTGATCCAGGACTCATATACGAGGCCACCACATAAGACTATGTAAGCTTGATTTCCGCGTTGAATTTCAGTCGGGAACAAACTCAGAGCATCATAAAATCTAGCTACAATTGTTCAAATCCATCAATGGATCCGAATTATCCGTCACTCATTGTCTTGTATTAGGACACTGAAGAAAACAGAACTACACTAGCTCAAATATTCCGGAGGACAGTCACAAATGTAGGGAATGGTGCTGCTACATATAAAGTTCAAGTTAAAAGGCCAAAGGGTTCTACAATCACAATGTCGCCAGAACTCTAGTGTCCATAAGAAGCATGAGAAGCATAGCTATTCAGTGAGCATACGCTGTAACATCTTAGATTTTATGGACCAAAAATTAAGGGTGAAATAGTTAAGTCAAAGTCAAAATTAAATTATTTGGGTCAAGATCTAAGTCATCAAATGATTTAAGAGGAAGGATTAAATGTTGAACGGCTCATGGGTAAATAATATTTTTTTGCTAAGGACCAACTTATAGCACATAAGAAATTCGAGGGACCTTGAGTGCAATATTCCATATAAGTGAAGGACTTTCTTGCATTTGGTGGTCTACACACACAAACACACACTACACACCCGGCTTTTGCAGAAAGGAAGAAAAATGGAAGGAAAAAGAAAGGGGGAAAAAAAAAGAAAAGAAGGAGAAAAAGGGAGAAAAACTTGGGGGTCTTGTACTTTATTGACATGATTTAGCACATGAGCATTGGATTTTCTTTCATAAATCTAGTAGGTAAGTCAATGAAATTATTCTTAGGCTTTATGCATTTTCTATTGGGGGTTAAATTTATAGTTTATTTCTATGATTTGAGACTAAATAATTAATGTTTATGTTGAAAAAATGATGGTTTTATAAGGTTAATTGCCTATTTAAGATTTTTAAAGTATGAGCTTTGTTTGAGATATTAGATTTTTAAATATTTGTGTTGATTTGAGGATTTAGCTAAGTTTAATATATTAATAAGTCCTATTTTTGTTTAGTTTGTGCTAGAGAATATGAAATTAAATATATGAAGCTATTATTGGAGTATGAAAATTTATGATACAAATATGGGTTTTAAAGGGGGATATGAAGGCCGAATTTTGTAATAAATTGATGTTTGGGCTTTAAATTCATGGAATTAAGATAATTTGGTAGTTGAAGTGTGCTTAAGCGTGACTACAAGAAATGAATGTCGTGTATGCAAAACTTCTAGCTTTATTATGGTTGGATTATAGTGAGATAAAAATGAGAAAGAATTAAATTGGAATTTATGGGGTGGTTGATTTTAATTGATATGTATGGACATCATATGAGATTGATAAAGTATAAATTGGAATGAAGTGTATTGGTGTTAAATTAAAGAATTGATGTTATATAAATGTTGACAACAAACTTAATGGAAATTTTATTTATGTGACTAATGTTAGTTGGAAATATCATTAGGCATTTTATGACATGATGACATGGTATACTTTAAAGATTATAGTTTGACGTATGATTTGATATATATATATATATATATATATTAATAGGTGATGATTACATAAAGTAAATGAGATGTTGCTATATGTGTTGATTTATTTAGTTTTAAGCAATTAATGGAGTGAAATAAGTAAATCCAAATAGGGGAAGTCAAGAAATGGAATGATTGGAAAGTTATGAAAATATAAATTATCTAGACAACAAAATATTATGAGAAAAGAATTGAAGTTTAAAAGAGATCGGAAGAGCGCGTGTAGGAAAAATGAAATGAGCTACATGTACATGGCTAGGTAGCCAGTGAGTGGAGACTTTCCTTTTTTTTTCGTTTAAATGAAAATTTTTATACTTTGATTCTACGTGAATTTGCAATGTCTTTGACACTGAAATTTTCCAAAGGATGATATTTTCTTAAGAAAGTTTGTTATGCATCTTATATGAAATGATGATTTATTCTCTTCAGAGAAAAGTTTCTATTTGAAATATGATTTTATGATGCATGAAAACCCCAAATTGTATCCGATGTCATGATAAGCCCCTTACAGAAGAGAGGCCTATGACTCAAGCTGACTAAATGAACGCCGCCCAAGCGAAGGGCCTATGTACTAGCTATGACTTAAGCTGTTTAATTGTACCGCCTAGGGCAAAAGGGTCATAAGGTACCTATGGCCCAAGCTGACCGTCTACGCGAGTATGACTTGATATCATGATCATGTGATATGTTGGATACTCTTTGGGGAAAGCTCTATAAGGATCTCGAAAAGAAATGATTTTCATGATATACTTATAAAAGTCTCAATGATTCTATAAATGTTTCGATGTGCGATGAATTCAAGTTGATGAATTTTATGATGAATGTTAGAATGAAATGATGTTCATGATATTTTTAATACATAATAATTTTTATAAATGTTCATGTTATACTGGAACTGAGTTCAAAATATGAAGGTTAAATATTCAAGATTTTACAAAGTTGTATTATGATTTTCTAAAGCAGGTTATTTAAAAACTTCACTCACTGGATTTGTTGGCTCATGTGTTTTCTAAATGTTTTTCCTCAACAGGTGGCAATTGGAGTTTGGGCAACACATCAGGATCGAGCCTGCTATTTCCAGAATTGAGCCATCATGTAATGAAATAAACTGTTATAGAGTTTGTTGTTAGTATGATTTATAGATTTTGATGGGGTTAAGCAACTAGCATACATTGAGGATTATGAGTAAGCATAATTGGTTTAGTATAATTTTTTAGATTTGAAGTATTCTTACTGGTTGTGATGGGAAATTATTACATTGTGAAGTATATTTGGATTGATGTTGGCTATTATGCATGTTGGCTTTTGTGAATAATTAGAGGAGATGCTGTCGAAATTTTTTAGGATCATTAGCATGTGCACGAGCCGTGACGGTAAATTTTGACTTCTAGTTGGAATTTATTGTCAGTGCATGTCACACTTCTAATAAGTTAGAGATACTGAGAGTAGGGACATGCCATACGCTATAGTAGTTATGGGAGCTACACGTATGGTTCAATAATGGCAACCGCACAGTGAGGAGTCCCATTATGATCAGTCACCCTATCTCAAATGACGACTAGTTCAGTGACCATTCTCGCAAAGAAAAATTTGCAATTGAATCTAATTTTGTGTAATCCGGCCATAATCCTAGCACCACTGTATGCAACCCTCAGAATAATGTTACACTTTATTATATTACATTACATATAAAACAATGTGTTAGCATTGGATAAAAGTTAATTTATTTTTCAGTTAGATTTATATGTGATCATGGGCTATATTTGAATTGCTTGATTTTATGGTCCGTTTGATATGACTAGAAAGAGGATGCATTGCTGGGAAAATGTTAGACTCGGTATTCTTTAATTTCTAAAATTCTTGGCACTCAATACTCCAAAAGACAAATTCAAATTCTCAGTAAAGAACAATCAATGAATTCTTGATAACTAGTTTCCTGGCAATCCTAGGAATCAACTGAAACTTGCAGATTAGTTGTGCTTGTAGGCTTCTACAGACACTCCGTATAATGTTTCACTTGCCAAAAAATTCAAATCATCACAACATCAAGCTACAATTGCTTGAAATTATAGTATTATTACATGAATTACTCCTTGTTTTATTGCTTGCTATGACATTAAAAGACAAGGGAATTCACAGTCACATGATTCCAAAGACACTGTCTTCCTGAAGAAATATGAGAAAATGAATAATAACAGGATTTCACCAAATCTAGAAAAAGAAAGGGCCGTTGGATACTCAAATTAATATCTTATAGGCAAAGATACAAACTTTCAATTTCAAATGAAGTGATTACATTTGCACCTACCAAATCTTAAAACCAATTTTAACTGACTTGTCTTCTTTTCTCCATGTTGGAATTTGCATTTAATAATGAAACGAGAAGAGATGCTCACGCGAAAACTAAAGATAGTAAAAAGGGTCCGAAACTAAGTATCAATTTCAAGAGACTTTCAAAGACAAACTGCCCATACCTGGGCAATTTTGAAGTATTATGAGACGTAAAACATCCTTTTATAATTTCACAGGTGTTCCCTTCCAGGATACCTGGGCAAGGGAATGATGTCTCTTATGTTCGCTATCCCTGTGGCAAAAAGGATCATCCACTCGAAGCCTAAACGAAATCCACTGTGCTTCACTGTCCCATACCGCCTTAGGTCAAGGCACCACTTGTATGGCTCAAGGGGAAAAACCCATCTCAAGTATCTTCTGCCTGAGGACCTCATAATTCTCTTCTCTTTAGCTTCCACCAATTAATTCTCCCACCTTTGGTACAAGCACATCCATAGCAGCAACAGTCTTATCATCCTCGTTCGCCTTTATATAGAAAGCTTTACTTGCTTTTGGATAATTACAAACAATGACGAGTGCGTTGAATTTCTCTTAAGTCAAGTATCTTTCATGTTCAGAGGCTAAATTGATTCCGCATTCTCAAACTTCCTTCATTTAGATGCTTCCTCAAGAATGGAAACTGCCTCTGTGCAAGTAATGCCGTAGAAGTTGGAGGAAGCAACCATTTTAAGAAGATCAATTGTTTTTTTGTCAATAAGCACCATATCCTCTTCATAGCAGTGATCAAGTAACCACTGGTAGAGAAATTTCAGAGTCTTCCGCACAGTTCATACAATCCTTTATATCAGCAAGTACTATCTCAGGCTCCACCATCCAAAATTTAGCAAGATGCCTAGAAGTATGTGAGTTTTCTGCTCGAAATGTTGGCCCAAATGTGTAAAAACTACTATACACATGTTTCAACTTGAAGTTGTCCAGAAACAGTCAAAAATGCTTGGGCTGGAAAAAAAATCTTTAGAATAATCAATTTACCCCCTTTTTTTGGGAGACCAGCACTAAGCCTACATATATCTCCAAGCTTAAATTTTTCTTCCAGTTTAGTGAGGTTCTCTTTAGCTTTAGTTAGCTTAGCTACAGAAGCACTGATTTCCCCCTTGCTTCAGCAGATTTTAGCTTGGCAACAACTTCTCCTTTCCCCTTCACCACAAGTTGAGCAGCTTTTCGTCCTCTTCAGAGGAGCAATATTCTGTTTCAGCTCCTTCTCCAATTTTTCTGATTCACTGATTAATGTGGTAACTTGAAACATCTCACCAGCACCCTCACAATCCCTAGTCGTAATTATAGGGGTGTGCACATAGAGGAAACCGTGCTTTTGGTAAAATGTGTGAGTTAGATAAGCAAGGGCATTGCGGATTCTTGCAACTGCAGAAATCAGATATTCAGATTGGTCCACGGGCGAAAATGCACCACATCTCTAAGAGACTCAATGGGTAATTTTGCTTTAGTTTTCCGCAATGGGTATTTTGCCGCACCAACAGTTCCCACACTGAAAATCTTCCGGACCTGCGCCTCAGCATTCTGCTTCGCGCCTTCAGGAGGAACCTTGAGCTCGCCCTCCAAGTGTACAAAAGTGCCAGTAGGCACCAAATCACTCAACTTGTGAACGCCGGAGTCTACAATCGCCTGCAAGTTCCTTGGACAACATCCATCATTCACTTCCAAGAAGGCAAAACTTCTTTTTCCCAGCTCCCGCCCAGTCCTCACCCATTCCCCGATAAGAACGGTCTGGCAGGCGAGACCTGAACCGCCGTCGGGCCGGGAAAGGATGGAGTGGATGGGTACCTGATGGGAGAAGTTGGCCTCCGGTATGGCGTTGTAGCTGGACAGTTTATCCACCGCCGGCGGCCCTAGCTTTCCATAATGTACGGTAGAATTGTCTTGCTGAAGACGTTCACCTTTCCCCGCTTAAAGCTTCTATAAACGAGCAACATATTTTTGTTTTTTTTTCTTATTTTGTTTGCTGGCAATATATTTTACAATCTCAATACCATATTAATCAATTTAATTTAATTATTTTCATAAATAGAATTCCTTTTTTTTTTTTTGAAGGGAACTAAATAGAATTCTTAATAAGAATTTAACTGACAGAATTATAGTTATTTACTCTTTGTTATTTCTTTATTTATTTAAGTAATCATGAAGTAATGTCTTGAACCGTGGGATTAGGTTAGGGAGAAGGAGAGCTACTAAAAAGTGTAAACGTAGTATTTTGGAGGGTAAGGTAATAGCAAATAGGAAACTTGGGAGGAATGCCTCCGATCCGTAATGGGGGTTTGGATCATTCAAGGTTTTATATATGTCCGACGGATCGTGTTGTTTAGAGAGAAGAAATGGCAAAGATGCCCAGTTCATGAGAATAGAGAAAATAGAGGGGGGAGATGAGGGAAAGGATAGGAGATCAGGAGAGAAGATTGTGAATGGGGAGTTGTACCAGAGTGGATCAAGAGAGAAGATTGTGAATTAGGAGTTGTACCAGAGTGGAAAATATATATGGATCCTCAAAGAGATCTTAAAGGAGAAAATATAAGGTTGAAAGGATTGAATAATGGCATAAAGTCAATTCGTAGCTGTTAGATTAAATGGCACGGATCAACAAGATGTCACACTTTCAACTATTAATTACACATTGACTCAATCTTTAAACTAAGATTTCAATTATCTAATAATGACGACTAATCAATCTATGATCAGTCTTGGATAATTTCACTGCAAACAATGCTTTAAAAATTATGATTATGGTGTTAAAAAGGCACATGATTGTTTCGGAAATTCCCATCTCCCATAAAATTTTTCCACATTCTGAAGCCATTAATTTGCTCCAATTCTTATACTTTTGGGTCTCTTCCTTGCAGCAAATTCAGCATTCCGGTGAGTAAAATTTTCAATTCTTATGCCATTTTTCCACATTATATTTGAAGACTAAGAAATGGATTTGTTAAATTATTATAGCCGAAGGATTTGGAAAATTTGGAGTGGCTTTCTAAATTTTGTGGGATTCCAAATGAGGCCTTTAGTGGGAAGCGATGCTGCAAAAGAAGCCGAGGCACTGGGCTTGTGGGAAGCGTTGCTATGGCTACACTCGTTGGGAAAACAATATGATGTTATCTTTGAACTCGACACAAAGCTCGTGGTTGAGGCAGTTACTTCACCAGAATCCGGCTCCACCGAATTTGGAATGATCATTCAACTATGTTAAGAAAGTAAGAGTGCCAAGAAGCGTTAACGATGTTGCGCATATATCTGCTCAGAAAGCTCTAGTTATTCAAAATTTATGCATTTTATTTGATGTGCACGGATTGGTCAAAAGCGGTATTTGATCTTGATGTAACGAATGATTCTCTTATTAACGAAAAATATACGAGTTTACCCTTTCAAATCATCATAATATAATAATCACCATCATCATCATCTACCAGCTTCTCCAATTGATATTTATCTGCTGCTCAATTTGATAATACATTCAACATACTTTCTTTTTGGAGTACAGCAATCAATTTTGTCACAAACTCAAATTCTATAAAATGATCATTGTCACTAAATCAAAAATGATCTCTTGACATATCTTTAACGGGATTATCCAGCCAAATGTACACATGGTTACAATTCACACGTGGGTTGAAACCTAAAATTGTATTTATTCTTGTGCAAAAGGGGAAAAATGCTCCCACAAAGTAGAGAATTCTAACCCCTTATACAAAGTTGTATATTCAAGAGCTGTCTTCTTTAAGTAAAACTAGGCCAAAGAAAAATGAATAATTCTATGTAGCACTAGTAGTGCTTGACACCAGTCTAGGTGATAGCCAATGTGACATTAAATGATAAGTAAAATTAAATGAATGAATAGATGACCTACTTAATTTAACTTATTATTTAATGCACATTAATATCGTGTCAAATGCCAAAGTAGTGCTAAATAACATTACTCAAGAAAAATTCGCGCATTAAATGAATTAGGCTTGATTTGTGGGGGCTCAAGTACTACATAGCACAGCCACATTCAGTACAATAATTTAACATATAGAGGACTCATTTAAGGAAGCAAAAATTTTACTGTTATCAATTATCTGCCAAAAATAGCAAAGAAAGAACTTCCCAGAAAAGAAGAAAAAGATGGAGCTGATTAAGGCCTTGCCTGTCCTCCGTTGGTCTTGACAGCAGAACGATCTACTTACATTGTTCACATGGAAAAATCTTTGACTAAGTCTTTTTCGCATCACCATTTCTGGTATCATTCCATATTTGCATCCGTCAAATCAGTTGAACTCACTTCAGCATATGGCAATAATTCTTCACCAAAGCTTCTCTATACATACGACTGTGCCTTCCATGGATTCAGTGCAGTGATGTCTACAGATGAATTGCACGCCTTGAAGAAGTCACCTGGTTTCCTTTTGGCATATCCTGATGGCATTATCGTGTCGGACACCACCCATAGTAACAAGTTTCTTTCCCTCAATACAGGTACAGGAATATAGCCAGCATCTGAGTTTGGTAAAGACGTGATTATTGGGGTTGTCGACAGTGGCATTTGCCCAGGATTGAACGAGACGTAAACAGATAAATCTAAACACCGAACACAAAGGTCTTCATTCAAGAGCTATAATCTGTAATTAAAACTAGCCCAAAGAAAATTCACGTATTAAATGAGTTAGGTTTGATTTATGGAACTCAAGGACTATATTCCAAAGCCACATCCAGTACAATAATTGAACAAAAAGAAAACTCATTTCAGGAAGAAAAATAATTGCACTTGATCCAAGACTTGTTTATGACGCCACCCAACAAGCTAAGTAAACTTAATTTGTACATTGAACTTCACTCGAGAACAAACTCAAACCATAATAAGATCAAGCTGCAATTGCTCAACTGCATCCTCGGATTTAAATTATCTATCCTTTATTGTTCTTTATGACATTGTTCTTTATTGACTACGCTAAATCAAAAATTCTGCAGGACAGCCACAAATGCAGAGGATGGTGCTGCTATGTATAAAGTCATGTGGCCAGAGGATTCTACAGTCACTGTATCGCCAGAAAAATCAGTCTTGCAAATGAAATATGAGAAGCAAAGCTATTCTCTTAGTATATACCATACGAGTTATATTAGGACCCTTACAAATGAAGGTTCACTTACTTTGATTGAAGACAGTGGCAAGCACAGAGTGAGGTAATTTTGATCAAACACTAGGCGTCTGGGGGGTGCCCGGCCAGCCGTTCTATGTGGCGTGCACAGCACGACAAGTGTATGTACGTATGGCGGGCAAATGGTCCCAGTATGGTCACTACTCTCGGGATCGTTATCTTAATTGCCCCTATCCTACTGTATTAATATTATTATTAAACCTAATAATAATTTCAGAAAAGAAAACAAAGCATTTGCATAACTTACAGAAGTAGTCAGGTGTTCAATTTCAAGCCCTTGTAGTCATTCTTGAAGGAGTTGCCCCAAGATGGATAGGCAAAACTAAACCGGAAGAACTATGGTGAAATTGGACTCTTAGCACCCAATCTCATTGAACTTTTCCGAAGTCAAGAATGTAGATGATGCTTGGGGGTTTTCTTTTAGTTAAATATATTTAACTTAAATCCATATTTAAGCAAAGTTATGACTAATGAATGGAATTTCAATATTCAGTAACTTCGTCCCCATTTATCTAAGTTCATATTAATGCACTTATTGTGAGAGTTCTAGGTGGTTACTATGAAATAAATCAAACTGGTCCTACAACTCACATGCACAAAAAACCAAAGGGAACAAGTGTAGGTGGGAAAGCTAGTGTCGGTAGGTTTGCTCACAGCTAACTCAACTTCTGGATTTACATGGAAGATGAGGTACCCAACTGCTTTCTGCGTGTTTGCAATAAAAGAGGCAGAAATGATAAAGCTGCGCCAAATGATGACATGTTGGGTAGAGACACGCGTGTAAGAAACTAATAGTGGTTTCTAAGAAATCAATACTAGTTTCTTCCATGGAGCACGTGTCTCTGAGCGGCATATCACCGTCTGGCACCATAATGGCAATAGACGTTTAACACCTAAACATTGCTCATAAAAGAGGGCGAGGATTGACCAAGACACGTTGACAGTAATGGCTCCGATTTCAATTTCAGTCATTCTGCAAATTCATCAGTATTGTAGTTTGTAAAAAACTAAAAAGACTGGCGGCTGGTCTCATATATGTCTTTATCGCCAAGTTGGATGACTATAAAAGATTCTCTTTTGCATTACTAAAAAAGCCTCAAACAAAGCCAAGTCATGTGCCATAAAGTTAGGCCCCCTGTATTTAATGTATGACAAATTAGCAATTGGAAAAGCAGATAAACATAAATATCAGCTTCCAAAGCACCACAAAGGAAATATTTTCCTGAAGAGAAAAAAAAAAAAATGGCGCTGATAAAGGTTTTTCCTATCCTGCTGTCATGGTTTCTATTGGCTTCTGCAGAAAGATCCACTTATATTTTTCATATGGACAAATCATCGATGCCTAAGGCTTTTTCGAGTCATCATTATTGGTATGCCTCCACTCTACAGTCCATCAAATTAGTTAGCAATAATCCTTCACCAAAGCTTCTCTATACATATGACCACGCCTTCCATGGATTCAGCGCGGTGATGTCCAAAGATGAATTGCAAGCTTTGAAGAAGTCACCTGGATTCCTTTCAGCATATCCCGACGGCATTGTCGTGCCCGACACCACCCATACTTACAAGTTTCTTTCCCTCAATACTGCCAGTGGTATATGGCCAGCGTCTGAGTATGGTAAAGATGTGATTATTGGCGTTGTTGACAGTGGCATTTGGCCAGAAAGTCCAAGCTTTAAAGACGATGGAATGACAGAAATTCCAGCAAGGTGGAAGGGAATTTGCCAGGCAGGTGAACAGTTCAATTCTTCCTTGTGTAATAAGAAACTCATAGGAGCAAGATACTTTAACCAGGGAGTCCGTGAAGCAAATCCCGGGGTCACTATAACACTGAATTCTGCAAGGGATGATAATGGTCATGGCACGCACGTTGCGTCTACTGCTGCAGGAAACTATGTTGAAGGTGCCTCATTCTTTGGATATGCTCCAGGTACAGCAAGAGGAGTGGCTCCACGTGCTAGATTGGCCGCATATAAGGTCCTCTGGAGTGAAGGGAGCCTTGAATCTGATGTTCTTGCAGGTATTGACCAGGCTGTCGCTGATGGAGTTGATATATTGTCAATTTCTCTGGGTTACCGTAGGTCAGACTTGTATGGCGATCCTATAGCTGTAGCTGCCTTCGGCGCCACAGAAAAGGGAATCGTTGTTGCTACTTCAGGAGGAAACCGTGGTCCAAATTTTGCAACAACATACAAAGGAATCCCCTGGGCAGTTGTGGTGGCATCTGGAACTGTTGATCGTTGGTTTGCTGGGACCTTAACTCTTGGGAATGGCTTGTCCATTACTGGATGGAGCCTGTTTCCTGCAAGAGCCACAGTCCGAAACTTGTCTCTAACTTACAATAAGACCTTATCTGCCTGCAACTCAACTGAATTATTTTCTGAAGCACCTGAAGGCGGTATTATAGTATGTAACCAATCTGATGAAACAACCGACTTTATTTTCCTCTGGCGGTATCTCTCAGAGTCCAATTTTCGTGCAGTTGTAATCATTTCTGAAGATACCAGTATACTTCGATCAGCCTCTTTTCCTTATCCTGGAGTAGTAATTACTCCAAAAGATGCTAAAGACGTGATCACTTATGCTTCAAATAGTGCTGAACCCCGGGCGAGCATCGAGTTCCAGCAAACAGTCCTGGGAACAGAGCCCAGACCTGCTCCAGCAGTTTCTGGAACCTCATCAAGAGGTCCTGCACGAACCTATACTAACATTCTAAAGCCCGATGTACTGGCTCCAGGAGTCTTAATCTTAGCAGCCTATTACCCATACAATTTTGAAGCAAGCATTGGCAGGAACATATTCTTGGAAAGTGACTACGTCCTCTTGTCAGGTACATCAATGGCTTGTCCTCATATATCTGGAATTGCTGCTCTCTTAAAGGCTGCACATCCCGATTGGAGTCCTGCAGCTATTCGGTCTGCCATGATGACCACTGCAAATCCTCTTGATAATACTGAAAGACCCATCAAAGACCAAGGTAACAATTATGGAGTTGCCACACCACTTGACATGGGGGCAGGGCAAGTTGATCCAAATCGTGCTCTTGATCCAGGTCTCATTTATGACATCGCCCCTATAGACTATGCAAATCTTGTTTGTGGCATGAATTTCACTCGTGAAATGACCCAATCAATCTTAAGATCAAGCTACAATTGCTCAAAGCCATCATCTGACCTGAATTACCCGTCATTCATTGCCCTGTATAATGATCAAGAAAAAGTTACCACTTTAACACAGAAATTCCGGAGGACTGTTACAAATGTAGGGAATGGTGCAGCAACATATATACTTAATGTTATACAGCCTAAGGATTCTACCATCACAATATTCCCAGAAAAATTGGTCTTCCAAAAGAAGAATGAGAAGCAGAGTTATTCTCTGACCATCCGTTATAGGACTTACCAGGAGACTGTAATTAATCACGGTTCACTCACCTGGGTTGAGGAAAATGGCCAGCGCACTGTTAGGAGCCCCATTGTTATCACTCGAAGGCCATATGAAGACTAGTTATATGGTGGTTCTCTGATCATTTATGTAATAGCATTTAACGTTTTAACTTTGTGCAGTCCTATCATAATCATAGAACCAAGTTATGCCGCACAGTTTGAATTGTTAAAACCCAATAATACTACTATCTATTAATAAAAGAAAGCTTGTAAAGTAGATCATTGGGGGAAAATTTTCCCCTCATTACATGCCACTCTGTACTAACATAATTTAAAAGAATGGTTTACTATCCAATTACTAATCACTCGTTGGACATCCACACAAAGGATTATGCGCCAGTTTTCACAAGCACAATCCAAAGAATAAAAGCACACAAAATATACTAAGTATTCGCTGAAAACTTTGCAAATAAAACATAGAAAACACCTCAATCTGAGATCTAATTTCTCAGAGTTAACAAAATAAGATTACTGTTAACCAAGTCCAGCAAAACCATCTCAAGGAAGAGAACTACAGTATTTCCTCAAGAAATCCCTCAGAAGACACAAAGTTGAAAAACAAAAGAATAGAGAAAGAGAGAAAAAAAATCACTCTTTACATGACAACACAGGCGGGCGAACCGCTCGGGATTTCTAAGAACCAGTTTACTGTAGGCGGAAAAAAGGGCAAAATTTATGGAGAAAATACTGGGGAAAAACTTCTATTTGGCCCTATAATTTAATATGTTCTAATGAATGTGCTAAATCATTATTGAGACCGAATTGTTCCTTCAATGTGAAATTAGTGATGTTGGGTAACCGTTAATCGGAAAATTTTGACTTAAGATGATGAAATGATGGCTGGTTTTGTGTATAATGTGTTCTTTTGACTTTAAAAGACATTATATTATGATCATTTGCAAGATTAAGTGAAGGTTAACTGCAAACAAGGGACAGATGTGAACAGCTTATGTGTATTAAAGAAATGATATGGTATTGTGATAATTTGTGAGGTACATTGATAGAGGCTTAGTTTAGTATTATTAGAGCTTCTTCAATAAGCAATTTTAACTGTGTTAAATAAAAAAGCTATTGTAAGAAGAATCAGTTTAATATTTGATAAACCTTTTTGCTAAAATTTTTGTACGGTCTGAAAATAGTTTGTAAGCGTTTGGTAAATTTAATTGTTTTATTACTACAACAATTTATATTTACTAAAAAATACATGATTTAAATTTTTTTATTATTATATGGTATCCTTACTCTTTTCGTTCCTTTCTATGAATAATATGTAATATATATATATATATATATATATATATATTATCTCAAAAAGAATTACAAATGCTAACCAAGAATAACTAGAAGTGAAAATTTATTCAATTTTTTTTTGTTAGGAAAAAAATTATTTTAAATTAACCAGTTAATAAAAATATAGAAAAAAATAAAATAGACATATATATTGCACAATCAAATAAATTATGATTCAATGAGAAAATTTAAATACACTAGATTGTCGCATAAGATGGTTTGTAAATTTTCTTTATCTTTATCTAATACATTAAAAGGTATAAAAAAATTAAACATAGGGTTAAATTCGACAATTTATTTATTATTAATTGAAGAAGCTAAAAGCAGAAGTTACCTTTCTCCTACATTTCAAAATCTGATGTAAGATGTTATTACTTTTCGAATAATTACTTTTTCTAAAACTTACCAAATACTTTCATCAGTTTTGCTTCTAAAAAAAGTAGAAGTTGGGCATCCAACCACACTCCCAAACGGAACCAAAATGGATGATTATGGGGTTTGGGTTTTTTGGGGATTTTTGTTGTGCCCCGGGGGGGGGGGGTTGTACATGAAGTAAAGAAAATGGAATTGGTATGGAATTGCAATAAAGCGGATTATGAGATAAAAGCGGACTATTTTGTTTCATTTTTTATATGTTGTGATTGATTAAATAAGTTAGGAATGAAACTAAGATAAATAAAGTAGATCAAAGCATGAAAAATATGCAGTCATAAAGGGAAAAGGATGGTGGAAGTATAAGAAATTTCTTAAGAAATACAGTTTTCAATTAGAAATATCATGTTACATGAATAACTAACAAGATTGGTATTTTCTTTGAGTTGAGCTAAATGACTAATTAAGCCAGTGAGTGGAAATCTTCTCTACTTTCTCTCAAAAATGAAAATTGATCCTTTTTTAATTTTAAGCGAATTTGCAAAGTTTCACAGTGGTTATGCAAACTAAGATATTTTTATAAATTGCAAGAAAGTTGATATTACCACCCTTTTATAAATTTCATTAGAGTCATAACTTTTAAATAAAAAGATACAACTCTTTTTTAAGAGTTATAACATTTGATCAAACGTCACGACTCTTCACAATAGTGGCATCCTTTCATTGCCAATGTCAAAACAACATTCTTTTGAAAATTGTTTCAACACAGTCAAAGAATAAGAAAATCCCAGAAAGATGCCAGTGCTATCAATTATCATTGCACCAATCACACTGGGATTTTTTTTTTCTCACAGCAGATGCATATGCCAAAACCAATGGTTGTGAAAGTTCTATCCTGTCTGTCACTTGGCTTTTCACATGTATAACTTTAATCCACATATACGATTTTCGAGATGGCATTTATTTATTTGAAAGTTCTTTGCAAAACATAAACTTTGCTTATGAGTTATGATATACCATAATTATTCTGCTTTTCTTTTCCATTTTGAAGAATCTTAATACTCAGTTTTGCAACTAACTAATCAACAATTGAAACTTATTTTATTTAATTGAAACTTATTTTATTTATTATTGTGCAAAAGGAAAAAAGAAATGCTCTCAAAGCAGAGAAATATAGACGCCTGAAACAAAGTTCTACATTAAAGAGATGCCTGCCCCCTGTAATTAAAACTGGCCCAAAGAAAGTTCATGCATTGAATGAGTTAGGTTTGATTTTATGGAGCTCATGGACTTTAAACATGCCAGCCACGTCCAGTACAATAATTGAACAAATAGAGAACTCATTTCAGGATGCAAAATTCATACTTTTATCAGCCAACAAAAAAAAAAAAAAAAAATAGCAAAGAAAAAACTACTTCCGAGGAAAAGATGGAGCTGATTGAGGCCTTGCCTGTCCTCCTTTGGTCATGGTTTCTGTTGGCTACAGCAGAAAGAAATACTTATATTGTCCACATGGACAAATCTTCAATGCCGAAAGCTTTTTCCAATCACTATTACTGGTATCATTCCACACTTGCATCCATTAAGTCAGTTGGACTCACCTCACTGGATGGCAATAATCCTGCACCAAAGCTTCTCTATACATATGACCACGCCTTCCATGGATTCAGTGCGGTGATGTCCAAAGATGAATTGCAAGCCTTGAAGAAGTCACCTGGATTCCTTTCAGCAAATCCTGACGGCATTGTCACGCCTGACACCACCCATACTTACAAGTTTCTTTCCCTCAATACTGCCACTGGTATATGGCCAGCATCTGAGTATGGTAAAGATGTGATTATTGGGGTTGTGGACAGTGGCATTTGGCCAGAAAGTTCAAGCTTTAAAGACGATGGAATGACAGAAATTCCAGCAAAATGGAAGGGAATTTGCCAGGCAGGTGAAGAGTTCAATTCTTCATTGTGCAACAAGAAGCTCATTGGAGCCAGATACTTTAATCAGGGAGTCCGGGAAGCAAATCCTGGAGTTAAAATAACAATGAATTCGGCAAGGGATTATTCAGGTCACGGCACACATGTCGCGTCCACAGCTGCAGGAAACTATGTCGAACGCGTCTCATTCTTTGGATATGCTTCAGGAACTGCACGAGGAGTGGCTCCACGTGCTAGGCTTGCTGCATATAAAGTCCTCTGGCGTGAAGACAGCCTGGCATCTGATGCTCTTGCAGGAATAGATCAGGCTGTGGCTGATGGAGTCGATATACTGTCGATTTCTCTGAGTTACAATAGGAATTATTTGTACGAGGATCCTATTGCCATAGCTGCTTTTGGTGCTACAGAGAAGGGAATCCTTGTTTCTACTTCAGCAGGGAATCGTGGTCCAGATTATGCATCGCTATTCAAAGGAATCCCCTGGGCTGTGGTTGTGGCTTCGGGTACTGTTGATCGTTGGTTTTCCGGGAGATTAACTCTAGGGAACGGTTTGTCCATCAACGGATGGAGCTTGTTTCCTACTAGAGCCACAGTCCAACACTTGCCTCTGACTTACAATAAGACATTATCGGCCTGCAATTCAACTAAGTTATTTTCTGAAGTGCCTGAACATGGTATCATCGTATGTGATTATTCTGCTGATACAATGAGCTTCTATTTCACGTGGCATTACCTTTTGGAGTCCAATGTTCGTGCAGCAATAATCATTTCTGAGGATACTAGCATACTTCAATCTGCTTCTTTTCCTTTCCCTGCAGTAGTAATTACCCAAAGAGAAGCAAAAGTTGTAATCAATTATGCATCTAAGAGCACTGACCCTCGGGCAAGCATCAAGTTCCAACAAACAATCTTGGGAACAAAGCCCAGGCCTGCTCCGGCAGTATATGGATACTCTTCAAGAGGTCCTGCACGAACTTATCCTGGCATCCTAAAGCCCGACATAATGGCACCAGGAGTGTTAATCTTAGCAGCTTATCATCCTGATGCTCATGTGGCAAGCATCGGTAAGAATACATTGTTAGCAAGTGACTATGCACTCTTGTCAGGGACATCAATGGCTTGTCCTCATATATCTGGAATTGCTGCACTCTTAAAAGCTGCACACCCCGATTGGAGTCCTGCAGCAATTCAATCTGCCATGATGACCACTGCAGATCCACTTGATAATTCAAGAAAACCCATCAAAGACTTGAGCAGCAATTATCAAGTTGCCACAGCACTCGATATGGGGGCCGGGCAAGTAGATCCAAACCGTGCCCTTGATCCAGGACTCATCTACGAGGCCACCACACAAAACTACGTAAACTTGATTTGTGCATTGAATTTCACTCGAGAACAAACTCAGACAATTACAAACTCTAGATACAATTGTTCAAATCCATCGTTGGATCTGAACTATCCATCCTTCATTGTTTTTTATGGCAATTATGATGAAAAAAGAACTTCACTAACTCAAATATTCCACAGGACAGTCACGAATGTAGGGAATGGTACTGCTACATATAAAGTTCAAGTTAAAAGAGCCAAAAGGTTCTACAATCACAGTATCGCCAGAAACTTTAGTCTTCCATAAGAAGTATGAGAAGCAAAGCTTTTCCATGAGCATACGCTATAAGAGTTATGGGAGAGTCACTGATGGTTCAATTACTTGGATTGAAGAGAATGGCAAGCGCACAGTGAGGAGTCCTATTGTTATCAGTCACCAATATTCAGATGATAACTAGTTTTATGGTTGTTCGGTGATCATTCTTGTAATTGCATCATGTTTTCTGTAATCCAGCC
Source organism: Nyctanthes arbor-tristis (assembly GCA_963692815.1). Taxonomy (NCBI): domain Eukaryota; kingdom Viridiplantae; phylum Streptophyta; class Magnoliopsida; order Lamiales; family Oleaceae; genus Nyctanthes; species Nyctanthes arbor-tristis. The sequence continues at coordinate 4,880 of CAVNYN010255781.1, read as the reverse complement.
ATTATCCTAGCACCACTGTAAGCAACCTGGTATGAATTGTTAAAAACAGATAATAATATTACAGTTGTTTTATTATATTACACTCGAATGGATGCCTGTTAATATTGATAGAAGTTATTTTATTTTTTCAATTAGATTTTATAGGTGATCATGGTACATGGTTTATATTTTAATTGCTAGATTTTATGGTGTTTTAGATATGACTAGAAAGAGTATGCATTGGTGAGAAAAAAATTATAGACTTTGAATTCTTCAATTTCTTAAATTCTTGGCTCTCGATACTTCAAAATACTAGTTCAAGTTCTCAGCAACCCATGAGAAAATCAATGAATTCTTGATGACTAGTTTCCTTTCGTTCTTAGGAATCAACAGAAATTTGCAGATAGGTGCTGGTGTTGTATTAGTTTGGTAGACAACAAAGGCTACTGACGTATCTCCATTTACTGTTCCATGAATTTCACCTGTAAACTGAAACCATCACAACGTCAGGCTACAATTGCTGGAAATCAAAGTACAACATGAATTACACGTTATTTTTTATCGCTTGCTATTACAGTTCAAGATGAACTGAAATACATCAGCACAGAAATTCCACAGGTTATCACCAGAGGTTCCACATTGTATGAAGTTCAGACGTGTGCTCTTCCGATCTCACAATCACAGGATTCCATAAGGCATAAGAGATTGATCTTCCTGAAGAAATAAAAGAAGAAAACCATCTTTAGTCAAGTTACGAGGGATGTTACTGTCAAGGGTAACCCCTATAACAATTTCAAAACTATAACCAAGATATATATACTGGCGTTACTCTACAGCTAACATTTTAAGATGGAACTTCAAACCCTACATATAGTTCACTCATGCATTGAAGAATTTAATGGCAAACACATAGTGAGGAGTCCCACTATTGGGAACACTTCTCTTGCAAACACAATGAATAATAACAAGAGTTCAGCAAATATAGAATAAGACATGTTTAATAAAAAAGAAAAAGAAGAAATTACTTAATTAGTGTTTAGGAAAATATCTCAACACTACAGTATCGGATGTGGAAGGTTTTCTTCCTCAAGTTATTAATTTTTTTTTTTTATTGGTGGATATATACTCTACTTAATATCTAAAAGGCAAAGATGCAAAGTTTCAATTTCAAATGAATTGATTACATTTACACCTACCAAATTTTAAAACCAATTCCAGTTGACTTTTCTTCTTTACCCCCACTTAGTTGGAATTTCAAGTTAATTATTTTTCCCCTACTTGCTAGTAGATCCATTATAGACTCCAGACTAGTATATCTCATCAGATGACACAAAACTCATATTCCCCCCATGGCAAATTGATCTGCCAGCTTTGGCCTATTTTAGTTAAACTGGACTGAAGAATTCTTTTCCCATGTTGGAAGAATCTCAAGAAATGGTTTTTGCATATAATAAACTAAGAACTGAATCTTTTTTTTTTACGTGTTCACGTGCATGGGGGCATGTATATTTATAGTATATGTGTTAGAGGCAAAAAGGAGAAGAGATATTCCCAAAGAAACTGAAAATTGTAAAATTTCTGAAACTGAGTATCAATTTCAATTGCAGTGCTTTTCATTATCCAAAATGGCCCAAAGGGAAACACATGCATTGGATGGACATAGCGTTTTAGGTTTGGTTCTTTAAAGCTAAAGAATAATGTGTTAAATAACAGAAAATGACACACCCATGTGAGTAGAAGATAAGCTGCAATAATACAACCAAATGTTGACAATTCGTTTCAAGCAGCAAAATTTTACTCTGATCAGCATATTTTCAGCTTCTCAGATACCAGAAAAGAACTCATTCCTCGGAAGAGTAAAAATAATGGATTAAGACCTTCTCAATCCGGTATCCTCTTTGTTTCTGCTGGCTTCAATTTGGAGATCTACTTATATTTTTCACCTGAACAAATCTTTGGTGCTTAAGTAAACGGTAAGTTAAAGATTTCTCCGTTAAAAGAAGTTGCAAAATTTTTCACTTCTGTTTATATTGTCTTGTACTTAGTGTTAGCCTGCTCTAACTTCTGTTTTACTTAATCACAAACAGCCAGAACCTCTTCAACAAAATGTTTAGTAGCAACAATTGACTTGGGGTGAATTCACCAAGTCCACCATAGGCCCAAATTGAAAGTGCCAAATCAGTAAATGATGCCTACGTCCTTTTCGTCTCAATTCCTGTTCTATCCATTCAGCAATATTGTCTACGTCATAAATGCTGGCAATTTAATTAAGAAAATGAAAAGGATTCATGAAATGAAGGAACATAAAATAGACTTGGTTTATAAAAACCATGTGTAAAATGGCCTTGTATCCTGTGTCTTTATTACTGGGATCTGATGGCATGCCGGCTGTGACTTTGAATTGATAGCCATTGTAGTACTTAGGAATGCCTGTGCTGAATCACCAGAAATGTACTATGAGTTGGATTCTTTAGACATCAAGGATTATATGACAAATGAATGAAAATGACAGAGCCATTTGAGAAGAAGATAAGGTGTAATAATAATTGAACAAGAACCAGAAAACTCATTTTAAGTGGCCAATTTTGCCGTTATTAGCATAAATCAGTTTTAGTGTAGCAAGGAAGAATGTCTTCACTGAAAAAGAAAAATGAGGTTGATGAATGTTTTCCCAATCTTCCTCTTCTCATAGATTCTGGTGGCGTCAGTAGAAAGATCCATTTATATTGTTCACATGGACAAATCTTCTATGCCCAAGGCTTTCTCCAGTCACCGTTATTGGTATTCTTCCACACTTGAATCCACAAAATCTGTTGGACTCACCTCCACGGATGGAAATTATCCTTCGCCAAAGCTTGTCTATACATTTGACAATGCCTTTCATGGATTCAGTGCAGTGATGTCCAAAGATGAATTGGAAGCTTTGAAAAAGTTACGGGGATTCCTTTCAGCATATCCTGATGGCATTGTCACGCCAGACACCACCCATGCTTACAAGTTTCTCTCTCTTAATACTGCCATAGGTATATGGCCACCATCTGAGTATGGTAAAGATGTGATTATTGGGGTGGTTGACAGTGGCATTTGGCCAGAAAGCCCAAGCTTTAAGGATGATGGGATGACAGAAATCCCAGCAAGGTGGAAGGGAATTTGCCAGGCAGGTGAACAGTTCAATTCCTCTTTGTGTAACAAGAAACTCATAGGAGTAAGATACCTCAACCAGGGAGTCCGTGAAGCAAATCCTGGGGTCACGATAACCACGAATTCTGCAAGGGATGAGACCGGTCATGGCACACATGTCCCATCCACTGCTGCAGGAAACTATGTAGAAGATGTCCCATTCTTTGGATATGCATCTGGTACAGCAAGAGGAGTGGCTCCACGAGCTAGGCTTGCTGCATACAAAGTCCTCTGCCGTGAAGGGAGCTTTGAGTCTGATACTATTGCAGGTATAGACCAGGCTGTGGCTGATGGAGTTGATATATTGTCTATTTCTCTCAGTTATCGTACAACAAATCTGTATGATAATCCTATTGCCATAGCTGCCTTTGGTGCCACAGAGAAGGAACACTGGTTTCTGTTTCTGTAGGAAATTGTGGTTCAAGTTTTGCAACCTTGCTCGAAGGAATCCCCTGGGCAGTGATAGTGGCAGGGGGAACTGTTGACCGTTGGTTTGCCGGGACTTTGATTCTTGGGGTTGGAGTTTCCATCACCGGATGGACCTTGTTTCCTGCTAAAACCATTGTGCAAAACTTGCCTCTCACTTACAATGAGACCTTATCCATCTGTAATTCAACTGAATTACTTTCCGAAGCTCCGGAAAATGGTATAATCGTATGCAATCAATCCGCAGAACCACATGAGTTCATTGCCATAGTGAATTCTCTCTCAAGTTCTGGTGTTTGTGCAGCTGTAATCATATTTGAAGATATCAGTATACTCCAAACTGCTTCGTTTCCTTACCCTGCAGTAGTAATTACCCAAAGAGACGCAAAAGTTGTGATCAATTATGCATCTAAGAGAATTTACCCTAGAGCCAGCATTGAGTTCCAAAAATCAATCTTGGGAACAGAGCCCAGACCTGCTCCAGCAGTATATGGATCCTCATTAAGAGGTCCGGCACGGAACTATCTAGGCATCCTAAAGACAGACATAATGGCACCGGGACATCAATGGCATGTCCTCACATATCTGGAATTGCTGCACTCTTGAAAGCCGTGCATCCCAACTAGAGTCCTGCAGCCATTCGATCCGCCATGATGACCATAGCCAATCCACTTGATAATTCAAAAAAACCCATCAAGGACATGGGATCCGATTATGAAGTTGCTACACCACTCGACATGGGGGCAGGCCAAGTTGATCCTAATCGTGCTCTTCCGATCTCAGGACTTATTTATGATGCCACCCCCCTAGACTATGTGAATCTTGTTTGCTCCATGAATTTTACTCATGAACAAACTCAGTCAATCATAAGATCAAGTTACAACTGCTCAAATCCATCTTCTGACCTGAATTACCTATCTTTCATTGCACTATATGATGATCGAGAAAAGATAACTACCTTAAATCAGAAATTCCGAAGGATTGTTACAAATGTGGGGAATAGTGCAGCAACGTATGTAGTTAAATTTGAGCAGCCAAAGGAATCTACAATCACAGTATTCCCAGAAACACTCGTCTTCAGAAAGAAGTATAAGAAGCAGAGCTACACTATGACCATCTGTAATCGGAAGAGCGAGTTACACTGAGACAGCTACAACTCCTGGTTCACTCACTTGTGTTGAGAAAAATGGCAAGCATACTGTAAGGAGTCCCATTGTCGTCACTCAACGGGTCTACAATGACTAGTTCTATGGCTGTTCTGTGGTCATCTGCTAGCATCGTATCAGTTGTTAAAA
>CAVNYN010255734.1:0-12666 GCA_963692815.1 Nyctanthes arbor-tristis | reverse complement strand
TCCGATCTCCCAAAATCGGGAGCCCAACGCCTCTAGGGCAATCTGGTAAAGGGGATACTAAACTCAGTCCCAGAATGGAAGGAGAGCTGGTTCTGGGTAGGAGGTAACTGGAGGACCCTGCTGGCCCTAGACCACGAGGATACAAATGTGGCAACCAGCTATGCAAGGGCTCGTAAGTAACTACCCAGCGAACTCTTTTTCTAAGCTGACAAGCTAATACTTATTTTTCTCCCTTTTGTTTCAGGAATCGACAAGCCGCAGTTGATATCTTTGACCCTCAAGGAACGAGATCAAGAGGTCACTGGGTTGGAAGCTCAAGCTCTCCAGGTTAAGGACTTGACCAACGAGGATACCCTAATCGAGGTTGGTTTTTCAGCACCAAGGGTTGAACATAGCGACCACAGTCCCAGCAACAGTAAGTTGCAAACGTGCTATGGATCTGTTTGTGTCCGTATGGTGACCTGACACATGTTTTTTCCTTTTTCTAGGCCAGAGAAACCATCAAGAAAAAACTCAAGAGATGAGGTCCGCTGAAGAAGTTGCCGCTGCTTTGGAGAAAAAGGAGCAACAAAAGAGATTTCGCGAGAAGGCCGCGGGCAAGCAAGGTCACGAAATAGGCCGACCTTGCAGCTACTGACTCCTCTACTAAGCAACAGAAGGCTGCTCCTTCCCCCACTTCCCTTGGCTCCTCTCCTACCTCTCTACCCTCAATTACGATGTCAGGCGGAGTGGGAGCACCAGTTCAGGAGAAAAGGGTTCTGGACCTACTGGCGAGTGACTTGCTCCTCCTTGTTCAACCAAACTGCCGGGCCGTGCTGGAAAAAATGAAAGATGAGAGGTCTAAGGCTCTACTTAGCTTCAACCTCTCAAAGAGGCCGCTCGAGACCATTCCGGAAGGGTTGCCTGGGAATCTTAGCGATGCTATGAGCGACGGGGCCAGTAACTGGTCGAAGAGGTGGGAGAAGTATGTGAGCTCCATGTCGCTTACCGAGATCCTCCAAACAAGCGCATCTATGTGAGGTTGCTCGGTTGTCTTAGACCCGCATGCGAAAGCTCGTGTTCGTAGGGTAATCTAGGACATGAAGAAATTGACCAAAGAGGCAGACTTAGATGTGAAGGCAAAAGAGGAGGCCGAGTTGGAGCTAAAGAAAAAGGAGATGGGTCTGTCTATTTCCAACGATAAGGCCACCCTACTAAGAAGTAACCTTGAGGTCTCTAGTAAAAAGATTGAGGAACTGGATAGCACATTAGCGACTGAAAGGTCAAATCATGTGTAAGCTCTACGAGAGGCTAAGAACAGGGCCGCGTCTGGATAGCTGATTGGGTACAAAGAGGAAGTAACAAAGTACAAGAGCTCAGAGGAGTACAAGCAAGCTAACGCCAGGCTATATTATGAGACAGCCAAAGGTGTTCTTCAAGAGGTCATTAAGGCCCGGCATGAGTACGACCTCGATTTCCTCAAAAAGTAGGCAGCCAAGCTCAAGCACGACTATGGATACGAGAGCTTAGATGAAGAGGATGTCGAGGCTGAGGCTCTCATTGGTAAAGAGATCGAGGTTCCTGCTCAGAAAGACAAGACCTGAAGCTTCACCTTCTTTTATTTTTAAGATCTCCCTATACTCATGAGATGAAAAAAATTTGTGTACAACTGTTTGTTCATTTAAATTGATTCGGCTTACATTGTACAATGCCTTTGGACAAATCCATAAATCAAAGTGTTAGGACGCATAACCAGAAGCTCGCTCTGGTTTAGGTCGCGTACAATAGATTCGAGTGAGGATTTTGTGCCAAGTGTGAGGCCATTTAACTAGAAGCTTGTTCTAGCCTCATTTGCCTAACCCATTACTGCAAGTGTTAGGTTGCTAGTCGAGGGCTTGACCGTTAACCTAGATGTGAGATTGTTGACTAAGAGCTTATTTTAGTTGTTTCTCATGCCGATAAGTCAAATCTATTTCAGATAAGTGTTAGGTCGTTGGTAGGAAGCTTGTTCCTGCCTTGGTCGCTTTAACCTTTACTTAGCCATAGATTTGTCTTCTTTGAGATTGTAGAAAAACGTGGGCGTGTTGTTTTAAATGAACTAAATAGATACACATGAATTAGTTAGTATAAAAATCCAAGAGCCTATGAAAGCAATTTTAATTTACTGAGTACGGCCTGTCAGTTCAGGGAGCAAGGTTTTTTAGAGTTGATACCCAGCTATAGGTAGTATTTCTTCAAGTGTTATGCATTCTAAAGGTGCATCCACTCGTTCCCTTGCATGTCTTTGAGCTTGTAAGCCACATTTAGCAGGATTCACTTGACTAGGTAAGACCTTCCCAACTAGACCTCAGGGTTTCTGAGGCCAGTTCTTTAGTAAAGAGGAACACTTTGCTCAAGACTAGGTCTCCAACTTTGAAGCAGCATACTTTAACCTTGGTGTTGTAAAACCTGGCACACTATTGTTTATATGCTGTATTTTTATTTAGCCAACTCTTTTTTTTTAGCAGTGAGGTCAAGCTCATTGGCAAGGCACTTATCATTCCCCGTTTCGTTGAAATGTGCTACCCTGGAGGTGGAGACATCGAACTCAATAGGAACCATTGTCTCAGTTTCATATGTGAGAGAGAAAGGCATTTCACCAATCGAAGTTCGGCAGGTTGTTTGATAGGACGACAAAACCGCAGGCAGCTCTTCGGCCCAGCTTCTTTTTAAGACCTCCAAGCGCTTTTTTAATGTCCGTTTGATAATCTTATTGACGGCCTCAACTTGTCTGTTAGCTTTCAGGTGATGTGGGGTAGAGTAGAAATTCTTTATGCCTAATTTTTCACAAAATGTTCTGAATCTTGTGTTGACAAATTGCTTACCGTTGTCCATGACTATGGCATTCGGGACCCCAAATCTATATACAATTGACGTCTAGATGAAGCTCATTGTTTTCTGTTCTGTGATGGTTGCCAGTGCTTCGGCTTTGACCCATTCTGTGAAGTACTCGACCGGACCGATAGCCAATGAGATCTACCCCTCACTTGCCAAAAGGCCATGTCCCTGTGACTAAGGTTAGCTCTTCTGGTGGGCTCCTGATGAGAAGGGCGAACCTTTGGCATTTTGCAAACTTTGGTGAAGTCGATTGCGTCTTTCCTAACACTAGACCAAAAATATCCTTGTCTTGGCATTTTGTGTGCTAGGGCTTGTCCACCTGAGTGGTTACCGTAAACCCCAGAATGTACTTCTTCCAGTACGGCTCATGCTTCCATAGGTGTAAGGCACCTGAGCAGTGGTTCGGCGAAGCTTTTTTTGTATAGCTTTCCATCAATGAGCGAGAATCTGGTAGCTTGGTCTCTAAGCTTTCCGGCTTCCATGCCAGGGGGCCACTCCCTCCTTTAGGAACTGGATGATAGGATCCATCCAGTTGTTTTTCTAGTTTACCTCTACTGTTGCCGCTCCCACTTTGTCGATTGACGAGATTTCTTGCTCACTGATCGGGATGCTTTGGAGCTCGCTTGCTCCCTTACTGGTCGCAAGCTTTGCTAAAGCATCGACGTGACTGTTTTCAGCTCGAGGGATTCGCCTAATTTCAAAATGATCCAGTCCCTCCAGTTCTTTTAGCTGCCTATTCTGGTATTGGGAGAGTTTTTCCCCTTGCACCTTGTAAACTCCACTTATTTGGTTTACAACAAGTTAGGAGTCGCTCTTGATGATCAATCTTTTGACGATCATTGATTTTGCCACGCTAACCCCTACCAAAACTGCTTCATATTCCGCCTCGTTATTAGTTGCGGCAAAACCAAATTTTGCAGCTTGGCAGTAATGATTCCCTATGGGGCTGATCAGAACAATTTCGGCTACAGAGGCATGGCTTGTAGAGATCCATCAGCGTACAGTTCCAAAGCTAAGGTTTCTATGCTGTCCAGACTGGACTCAACGGGTGTGAACTTGGCTATAAAGTCAGCGAGGGCTTGGCCTTTGATGGCCGTCTTTGGCTTGTAGTTAATGTCATACTAGCTGAGTTCAATAGACCATTTGACAAAGCGACCTAAGAGGTAGGGTTTTTGAAGGACCTGTCTCAGGGGGGTACTGGTTAACACATTGATTGTATGCTCAAGAAAATAGGGCCGGAGTTTCTTCGAGGCAATTACACGTACGTGAGCGTTTCCATAGACGGATATCTAAGCTCTGCATCGTTTAAAGTGTGACTCACATAGTATACTGTGAGTTGGGCTGCTCCTTCTATTCTGATCAAGACTATGATAATTGAGGACTCTGACATGGCCAAATACAAGGACAGTGTTTCCCCTATCGGTGGTTTAGATAATAGGAAAAGAGAAGAAAGGTGTTCTTTTAGCTTTGTGAAAGCGACTTGACACTCCTCTGTCCATGCAAATTCCTTCGATCTTTTAATGGCCTCAAAGAACGGTTTGCATTTGTCCATTGACCACGACACAAAGAGATCCCTGTCAGATGCTAGACCTCTTTTACCGACTTCAGAGGCTCCATATCAAGGATTGCCTTGACCTTCTCTAGGTTTGCTTCGATTCCCCTCTGATTAACTATGTATCCTAAGAATTTGCCTAATGCTACTTTGAAAGAGCATTTCTTTGGATTGAGCTTTATCTTATAGCTTCTTAGGACTTGGAACATTCTGGAGAGGTGCTCAATATACTGCTCAAATTGAAGGCTTTTGACGAGCATGTCGTCGATGTATACTTCCATGGTCTTGCCGAGCTGAGTTTTGAACATGGAGTTTACTAGTCATTGGTAAGTTGTCCCAACATTTTTTAACCCGAACGGCATCATCTTGGAGCAATAGAGTCCTCTATCTGTTACAAACGAAGTGTGTTCCTCGTCCCCTAAATGCATGAGGCTTTGGTGGTAACCTAAATAAGCATCCATGGAACTTAATAGCTCATGTTCAGCGGTGGTGTCAGCCATCTGGTAGATTCTGGGTAGGGGAAAGCTGTCTTTGGGAAAAGCTTTGTTTAGATATAAAGTCGACGCAAATTCTCCAAATGCCGTTACTCTTTTTAACTAGGATGGGATGGGCTACCCATTGAGGATATAGCGCTTCTCTTATAAATTTATTTATGAGCAATTTGTCCACCTCCTTGGCCAAGGCCTCATATCTTTCACCATTGAGGAGTCGTCTTTTCTATTTTACGGGCTTGGCCGTAGGGTCGACGCTGAGTTTACGGTAGGTGTGTTTGGGGTCGATGCCCTCCATGTCCTTGTAGACCCATGCAATAACATCCAAGTTCTGGTTTAGGAATTGGACAAGGTTATCATTGGCTCCTTCAGCCCTGCCCCAATTTTAGGTTCCACTTCCGGCCTATCGTCACTTAGTCTTATAATCTCGAGCTCATCACCAGGGTAGGCTTGTGCCTCGAAATTACCGACTCTTAGATCCAAGTATAAACTTCTAACGGATATTTCATGTTAGTGACATATTCCAGGTTGAGTTTTGGCGACGCTGGTTGGTCACCTCGTATGGTCGCAATTCCTTGGGTGGTGGGGAACTCTATAACATAAGGAAATACCGAGGTCGTGGCTTTAAGCTTGTACAAGAGAGGTCGCCTGAGTATTGTAGCTGGAAGGTATGTCTACAATAAGAAAGTCTACCAAAAATTTCCTTTTACGTGGGCCATCCATTAATTCAATGGGGAGTGTGGCCTGACCCTTGGATTTTATGTGGTCTCTGGTGAAGCCTTGAAGCCTGACCTCGTAGGGCCGTATATCCCCAAGATCCATCTTCGTCTATTGAAAAGCCTCCCAAGAGATAAGGTTCACAGTGCTGCCATTATCGACTAGGGTTTTCTGAATCTCGGCCCCTAACACTGTCATGGTAATGGCCAGGGCGCCCACATGGTGGTTTGGTTGGTTGCTAACAGCCTGATGGTGAGGAAAGAAAGAACTCGCTGGAGAGGAAGGGAAATGTTTCTTGGGTAAGTGATAGGAGATCTGGGCCTTACACACGAGACCTTGCCTCTGTCTCCTAGAACAATATGTGCCAAGGTATCTGATGCTGAGCATGCAGATCTCGGCGGGAGGCCGGTTCTTAGGAGGCCGGGTTTCGAGGTCTACTAGGGGACGAGTTTGTCGTTCCAACCCTTGGTGATCTGCTATGAAGTCACCCAAGTATCCTTGTCCAATTAACCGTTCGATCTTCCGTCTTAGGTGCCTACAGTTGTTTGTGCCGTGCCCCATGGCCCTGTGGTACCTACAGTATTTTGATTGATCCACGTTTTTCACCCCCTTCTTATGGGTTTTGCCTCAAGCAAGATCGGGTTTCCTCTTAAAAAGTCAAATATATATTCTGTGGAAACGCTAAGGACTGTAATCGGCTCAAGAATGGTGGAAGGTTTCTTATCGTTCCTCTGGCTGGAAACTTCTTTTACCTCAAACTATTTTTGTTCGAGGTCGTTCAATTGTTTTCTCAATCAACCCATCTCGTAGGTCTGTTGAGAGGCTGGCTGGTGACCTAGGAGAATTTCTTGGGACAAGCTTACCGTGCGTTGGCAATTACCAGCGAACGTCGGACTCTTTCTCCTTTGTCCGCGCTTGTTCTGTCGCTGTGGCTCAGGCGACCTCGGCCTTCCATGGCCTTGTCGAGGCTGGGGCCCAATCTTGTGAAAACTCTACCCCCAACTGTGCTTTCAAACTCGTGATGTTGGGAAATTGGTGGGTTACGTGGTTGTAGCCACTGTAGTTCCTCAGCGAGGGCTTTTACTTGCTGACTGAGGGTCTCAGTTTCCATGGTTGCAGGCGGCTGTGAGGGACCGGCACTGGCCGTGCCTCAGTTCCTTTGAAACCTGGGAAGCAATCTAGCATCACTCCTTTTTGTTATTTGGCTTCCTGAACGTTTTCCACTCATTTTCTTTTGATGGGAGTTTTTTTTTTTTTTTTCACCACAGCTTTTAATAGACTTTTCCATAGACTGTGCCAATTTGTTGATATCAAATTTAGCCTTTAACTCAACAAACAAGATTTGTATTCACGGGAAATTTGTATTCGAATCGGTTTGTGTAGTTAATGTGCAAAGGCAAGTAATGTTTACAATAAATGGAAGAGTAAATGCCAAAAACAAGAATAATGAGATTTTATTCTGGCCCCCTTTTATTCGGCTTCGTTTGTCTCTATTTTACCTGTTGCATGAGGGTAATAATTACATGCATTTAGTGCAGAGCCCACATGAATGACCTATGCGTCATGTCAGTTGGGATTTGACCTCTACTTTTCAACTAATGACTACTTAAGTCATGTGTGGGACCGGTGGTCATCACCTTGCATTCAATGCTAAAGTCTCATTAGTTATAAGCGATAAGGTCCCTCACGTGGGTTCTTCAGCCGGTGCTTAGTTGGCGTGCTCATTAGGTCGCAACGTTGGGTTGGGTACTGTGAGCTCGTTAGCGTAGCCCATGGACGTCCTGAACCACAAGAACATAGGAATGGAGACTTGCCTTAGAGGTCGTTAAAACGGGCTCTTTTGGTCGTTAGGCCATTAAATTGGATAAACCTCTCAGAGCCGGCTTCCAAGACCTTACAATCGTTGACCGTTGTTGACTTTTGGCCCTTTGCGACCTGATGACTACAAACTCTATCTGGCACAATTGGTTATAATGTCATATCACACCGGATGTTACTTTTAATAAAAAAAATTGTTACAAATATAATAATGAATGATTGAACCCGTAACCTTCATGTTAGGAGTAATATGCTTTTAAAAATTTTCATTTATATATTACTATTCTTGCTTTTTTTCACTCAAGGAAAATATTATTATTAACCGCATATAACCTTAAAGGCTAATTATATTGACACTACTTTTTTATTAACCCCACCAATTTTTCAAATATACTAAAATGTCAAAATTAAAATGACACAAATAACCGTTGCATTCTTAACAATTATAAATGTTTTTCCCCTCCTATCTTCTTCCCCCTACATGCACAACAAAAAAACCTAATCAATCTATTTTAATTTTTATAATAAAAAGCTATAAGAATCAAAAATAAAAATTTCCTTTACTTTGTATAAAAATAAATTGCCACCAACTATTACCCTAATTAATAAGTCAGTTTTTTAACAATGTCTTAAGTCACTTTGTCTGAAGTGTCTATAAATTCATAACCATACGAAATTAGATTTATGAAAAAAATAAAGAATCAATTTAATTAATGTTATAACTTCATACGAAAAGTAAAATTGACAAAATGCATTCCTCAATCCAGTTAGATTCCTGAATAAACATGAAAATTTTTATATGAATAGGTATCGAGTGAACACGGGTATTTACATACCCGATACGTATTATTTAACTGTTACCTAATAATATTAAATAAGTTAGATGATATAAATGTAAAATATAGTAAAGCATTAATCGAGTTCAAAAACGGGTAACTATTAATATATTTTTTTTGTAGAGGATGCAAATAATTTATTTTGATTGATTTCATATTGTTATTTCATTTGATCTAATTATTATTGCAACCGTTCATTGTTTTTTGCAATTTATCTAATGGATTTTTTTAATATGAGACATTAGGAATTTACCTCCCCATGCAACGTAAGGGTTGAATACTAATTGATTATTAATCAGTATTGAATTCATATATCGATATTTTAATTTGAAGAAGATAATAATGAATTTTAGTGAAAACTTTGTTACAAAGAGACATGAAATCTACAAGAAGAAAAGGAGCTACATAAAAAAATTACTGCCTCTATCTCAATTATTTGGTTTCATTTTCTCTTTTAGGATGCCCCCCATGTGTGGTCCATTTTTACATTTCAAAGTATAACTTACATCTCTTTACAAATCTATCTAGATCTTAATACTTTGATTATAACTATTAACTTTAAATTTTACTCATAATGGTACACCGGGAGGGTACTTTCTTATAAGTATGAAAATTTTTATTTGAATGGGTATTGAGGGAATATGTTTATGTATATGCCCGATACGTACTATCATATTGTTAACTAATAAGATCAAATAAGTTAGATGATTTAAAAGTAAAATATAGTAAAACATTAATCGAATACATAAGCGGGTAAATATCAATATATTATTAATAAAACATTAATTTAACATATCAAATACTAAATTAAAACTGTATATTTATTGATTTTGATATACAAATCCGATGTCACGTATCTGTTCAATAATTTATTATTCATTATTATTGATTTTTTTTAATTAGTCTTCCCGTACAATGTACGAGTGAGAGGCTAGACTCATAGTTATAATAGTTGATTACGATTTGATTATTTGACTGCTAATTATTATAACTTTATATAGGTTTGACACGTGAACTTGCACGACGTGTTTCGAGGAGACCAGAATTATAGACTCAGCTATTTTACTACAAATATCCAATGGTGATTTGTAATTCGCATATCAAATCGTAATTTTACATTATACAATGTAACTGGTATGTTGTACTTTATTTATGAGATGACGCTCTTCCGATCTCAATTTTGATATGAATATACACTATAACTCTACTGGTGTAACGCACGAGTGAAAAAAAATATAGTTCTCAATGATCCTGAAGATTATTAAAATTAATACATTATGGTTCTTGAAAAACACAACATGATTTCATGTTATTCTAATTGAATATGATGTGTTTATGAAGAGAACGATATATGAAATTTAGATTTGCATTTTCTTAAAGAAAAACACAATAAACAAATATTCCTAAAGGATATTTCATATTGCTCATTATGAAGCAACCATTTCTTTTTATTTTTCGTTATATGCATTGCTTATTTGTTATTGAATTATTTACTTTTAGTTAATTAACTTAGTTAGATTAAATAAGTTGTTGCTCCCGAAGTAGCACGACTAATTGTAATATTCTGAAGAATGTTACATGCTCCTAAAGAGTAATTTATATTGAATCTAAGGATCTAATTTCTTTGGTAATTTAATATTCCTGAAGAATATTAATCTATTGCTCCTGAAGTAGCAATAACCCAAATTAATTCCAAATGTATAATTTACTATGCTCTTGAAATAGCATATGTCTTGATGACTATAGATATTAGTAATATGTGAAACAATACTCCCTGAAGGGGGTATAAATATTCATGTCTTATTGACATTGAATTTATGACTTAACATATTGTAAAGTTACACAAATAGCAAATATCACTAAATTTCAGTTAGTTGCACATGAGAATTATTTGTCATGAGTCATTGATGCTATAGTACATCTGATCTCAAATGGCTTCAGTAAGACAACAAAAGAAGGAAACACATCTAAGGATAGTGTAAAAGCACTTAGTTTCTTTCATTATAATCTTCACGATAACTTGAAAATTGTGTATCTTACTATTAAAGATCCACATGACATATGAAAAATCATGTATTACGCCTCACTGGTTTCACTGCATTGCCTGAAGCAAATGCAACATCTCATAGTGAACCATGTGAAGACATAGAAAAACTCATGAACGAAACTCTAACAGTTAATGTATAAAAGCATCCTATAGTGATAGCTCATCTAAAAGGGAGCATGAAAGCATATTTAGCATGTACCTGTCGTACAGTAAAATATCTCGTGGATCTCTAACTAGTAGTCAATCAAGGAAAAAGGGAAAATGGAGACTAATTTCACTGATTATGATGGTCAAGTAGTGACTCACTTTGATTGATCTCTTTGTCAATCCAAAAAGGAATATTGATAACTTGTGTGACGCCCCGGGCTCTCGGCGCCCGAGACGTCGTTAAATTTTTCTCTCTTCTGTTTTAAATAAAATAAATCAAAATGAATCAAGTGTGGATATACAGCGGAGAATATCTTGATTCAAAAGTGATAATGTAAAAGATAATTCATCAGAAATAATCAACTGTTTCACACGACATCAAACATTCTCCAAGTACTTAGACGAAGTTTGAATCAATTAGCATCAAAAGTTTCCAAGTACTTAAACAAAGTTTGAATCATTCAAAATAAGGCTAATTTAATTTATTTTAGAAGCCACCATCGCTCAAGGCGTCTCCTCCGACTCCCAGTCTGGAAAATGTTAATTTTGAAAGGGGTGAGTATTTCATAGAAATACTCAGTAGACTCAGCGCAATATTAACTAATTTATACTACAAAGATACATATAAACATGCAAATCATATCTCATAAGTCTTTACTCGAAAAAAAGCATCGTATGGTAAATGCAGGTTTTCGACTCTCATCTCATGCCCGAAGACATATAAATACTAGTGCGCATAGTAATATCATATCATGCATGCAAAATCTGTGCATAGCAATAAAGCATATACAAAAGTCTCGTCTCGTCTCAAGCATAAAGCAATTAAACTCATGCAAATAATATATAAGAACATAAGTCACATATCCATATGCAATCCATAGAACAATCAATTAATATTAGCGCTATTTTTGAGAAAATATCTTAGAAAAGAGTCTACCTCAATTTCTATCGAGTCGAGCTAATGGGCAGGGTTTACTCACTTATTCTTCACTCCTCGCCTATAAAAGAATATGATACTCAAATAAGGATTTTTGTTAAAATGAGTTATTTTATAAAAGGAATTATTTTAAATTAAGTTATAATAAAATAATTACATAAAATGCTTAAGGGTGTAGTGCCTAATGTGATTAATACCTAAAAGTTAAGGAAAACTAGAAAATCAAGGATTAACTAAAATTTAAGTATAAAATATATGAGTTTAATTAAACTAATTTAGGAATCCTTAAAATTCAATAAATCTAAAAATCATAATTTAAATAGTTAAAGTCATTAAGTCTCATATTTAATAAAATGGGGCTTAAATTAAAATATGTATAAACTAATATATGGGTTTTAAATAAATAAAGTTAAACATAAACTAAAATTAAAATCTTATAAACTTTTTAAATTAACTTGAAAGAATCCTCAAAATAAAAGACTAAAATGACTGAAAATAAAAGTTTATAGGCTAAAATGAATAAAACATAAGTTTCTAGGCCCATCTGAAAGGGATTGAAAGTATAAGGGCCGAAAGTGACGGAATCAAAAGTTTTTTGCTCATTTAAACTAAATAAAAAGTTAGGGCTTAAATGACACAAGTCAAAATTTTGGATTAAAATATAAATATCAAAATATATAATTTTTGCTCCTCAACTCCCTCTCAGTCCAAACAATAGAAGAGAGATAGAGGTGGCGCAGGTACTCGGCGGAGCGGATGTGCGGCCGATTTCGCGCCGGAGCGCATCGCCCGTGGCGGTGATGGCCTGAAGGGGCCGATTTGGGTGCAAGCATGGCAGATCGGAAGAGGGAAGACCGAGTTGAAATCGGTCAAACTTTGCCCAGAAATTTTGAAAAATCTCCCATTTATGTAGCCTAGAGGTGAGTGTAGATGCTTGGGTTAGGTTTTTGGGTGCGTAGTGAGTCGAGAAGTGGACTTTTTGGGGTGAAATATGGTGGTGGTATCAGCGGCAGTTGGGGTAGGTACGCAGTGGTGGCGGTGCTCGGTGGTGGCGCTGCTCGGTGGGGACGCCTTACCCAAAAATGTGGCTCTATCTTCCCTTGCCTACTTGTTTCATCCAAGAAAGTGCATAAATTGTGAAATTTGTAAAATGTGGTTGTGTGTATTAGAAGAGGCAGTGGCGGCCGGCGGTGGTCGAGGCGGTGGCGCACGGTGGTGGTGATGGAGGTGGTGGCATTGGTTTAATCTTCCACCAATGTCAAAAA
>CAVNYN010255715.1:11593-33039 GCA_963692815.1 Nyctanthes arbor-tristis | reverse complement strand
GTTGAGGCTTAATTGTTTTTAATAAATTTTGAGTTCCGCCAATCACATCTTGACACGTGGCGCGACCATATACCGCACACTTGGTGGAAATTGTCTGGAAAATCCTTGTGCTTTGTCTCATCCTTCAATTAAGCCACCAAACTTTGATTTATGTCAATTAAATCACTATATTTTAGTTTATGTCAATTTGGAACTAAATTCTTTCTTTAGCATCAATTTGGTAACCACCTTTTAGTTTTCACAAAATCCTACAATAATATTCAAGTAATTCTTTTAAAACTACAATTTCGTTGCTTACCTTAATTTGTAGAAATTTCCGGGATGTTACATTACCGACCAATAGTTCTCTCGTCGGTGATTATGGATGACTTGTTCTATTCGTCGGAAGTTACCGACCACATAATCTGTACCGTCGGTGACTATTGGTCGATAATCACCGACCACAAGTAGTAGTCGTCAGAAATCACCGACGACATATTCTAGCATAGAAAAGTACCGAAAACTTCGTCAGTGATTCCAACGCCATCTAGTACTTGTCGGTAATATTTGTAACATATGTTTGACAATTTGAAAGTCCGATATGCATTTTATGCTTTTTCAGTATTATGTTTTCTCTTATCTTAGATATTATGCTAATTTTGTCAATAGTGAAGTTATCTTCATACTAATTTTTGTGCTTAAATTAAAAAAATGAAGCTGAATCTATGAGTTTCCGATATATGAATTAAATAATTTAGAAAAAAAAATACTTTATACAATATGAAAATAATAGATTGCGCTTGACGAAACACATGTTTAAGCTGGAAGATAATTTTATTACTACGATGCATGATTGAAAACTCCTTGCGAAACAAAGTTACCAGAGAAACAACTTAAGCTAAGAAAATAGAGGAGCAGAAAATAACATTAGAAAGTACAATTTCACAACATATTAATAACAAAACACAAATAATAGTAGGTCTACAACTTTAGCCTCCAAGACGACAGTTGCAGTTCTGAAATTCATACGGCATAAGCATTTGGGATGGCCCCCCTAACCATTGTTGGACACAGACGTGCGTCTGGACACGTGCTGACTCATTGCCTCGCTCCATTCGGCGGCGAGTCCGATTTCGGACATGATTTGTGGCCGATCTCAAAGCTCGTGGTTTTTGCCATATGGTGAGGCGGGCAAGGTGAATATTTCCCGTGCAATGCGGGATAAAACTGGGTATTTTGGCTTTTGACTGTTCCACCAAATTATTCAGTTTACGACACGTATCTCTACAAATTGGGTAAAGTGACTTTTATAGTCAATAACTTGTGGAATCTGTAGGTCCTCATATGTGTAGCCTGAATACAAATTATACAATTCGACTAATTTTGCGGCAACATCATTAAAGTTGAATTCAAACTTGAGGCCTGTAGATTCAGATGTGGATGATAACAGCACCAGAGTACCTTGTAATTCGTAAACTGGGTTGACGACGGTTGCCAGCATGAATGGGGAGCTCACGAAATACACTGTTGAATTTATTTTGCACTTGGATCAAAATGTGGTAGAACTCACTCTCCTCACATCTAAAAAATGCAAATACATTGATAATCTCATACAATTATTCAACAATAAAATGGGAGGATGGAAAGTGCCCTTGTCTTACTCGGAAGGAGGGTAGAAGGCGGGTTATGATAAGGGAAAACATGCCACATAAAGACCATGCCTGTGAAGTTGGAAGTATTTACCACTACAGGCTTCGAGAAAGGCTTCAATTTGGATCATGTGACGCAATGTCATCTCAAGATTCTGTGCCGACGTGACTATGTCAGGATAGGTCCAAACATAACCACTAGTATTGTAAAAGTCTTTTGGAATGTGCGGGTACAACGAGCGGAACTTTTGCAGGTTATCAAGGCATTCACTCCTGGCGTCCCCTATCTAATTGGTAAATGGTTCAAGCAACCGCGCTGCAAATGTTGTCACAGAGTGCAAGGAATTGAATGTACAATAAGCAATCATGGGTCTCCCAAAAATGTTGTACTGCAGGTACCCATTCTCTACTAAATTCCTGCATACAGTCATGTCGTCGACCAAGTCGAAACCAGTAACACAAAAGAATCTGTTAGAAATTCCGTAATCATATAGAAAACCTTCTATTAGTTGTGCAATATCCCCCAGTGGCTCATCTCTCGCAACACGTTTTAGTGCAATAAGTTTATACTGCAAACGATTATTTAATCCCAAGTACATGACAGTGACAAACAGATACCTCCAATCGATCACATCTTGGCGCAAAAGAAGATAGCAAAACTACCTTCATGGGATGTAAATTCTTGTCTGATCAACTCCTTCCTACAGTGGAACTCCTTAATGTACAACGGCCAACTTCCATTAGTTGAGCTTGATGAAGCATACATGATTTCCAGTGCAAATCCAAGTCCTAAATTACAGAGGATATTATTTTGAGTGTATGGCATACCTTGGAAGATTCCTTATTTGTAGGAGAAGTGCCTTACACTTGAATGTCAGATATGATTTGGGAAACACCTACTTATTCTCTTTTTTCTAATTAAGTAGGCAACCCATGAAGTTGTCTTGTAATATCAATGTTATTTAAATGTGACTTGCATTTTTTTGATTTACAACATGCACTATTGACTGTCCTGAGTCGATCCATCTATTAAAATCGATTTTCCGAGCTTGAGTATATGTAAGAGTTTTTTTTACATTTTTCTTTAAATTGGACACGTAAGACATATTTGGTCTATGATTTTCGATTGTATATTCAACCATTATGACATGGGTATTTTAGACTTAATCGATCCTATTGGTTCAAACATTTTATATCACTGATGCGGTTAAAAAATAAATAAATAAAATAAAGAAATTTTCTATAACTATTTTTTACCGTTGTAACATAGATACAAGTGCTAACTAATGAAGATGGCTACCTTCTACCCATAATGTAACTAGTATTTATAAGAGCTCATGTTATGAAGGTAAGGATTCTAATAGATTTATTAATAGTAATTGCCTTGGTTTGCGCCATTGGACATAAATAACAGCACACAAATGTGTATTTTTGTACTCTATGATTAGTTAAATTATATGATCTTTTTACTTTAGTGGTAGATGGTGATTATTATAGTAAGAGATGATTAATGTTTATTTCACTATTACATTAACTTAATCGTAGTGCAAATTAAGGTGTTTGTTTTAACCAAAGGACAATATGAAATGAAAAAGTAATTTCTGGCCAGCAATGCATAGGATGATTGCAATTACTAGATGAACAAATCTGAGTGAAAAATGCACAACAAATTAAAAAAAAAAATACCTGAATGGCAATTTCAAATGTTTTGAATGGAGAAATATACACTTCTGGTTTGTTTAATTTACCTACAAGTCCACATTGATAATATCATATATATGGCAGAAAGACACTCAGCTGGTTTACTAGTAATATGTGTGCTCTTAGTGAAGGATGAGTAGTTATCGGTCATCCGCGAGAGGCGGGTGTGTAAAGAGAGCAAAAGGGAAGGCACCAAGTGATCGGGATGTAGCACAAAGTGAAGATGGCAGCTTCGATGAAATTCCAACGTGCCTCGGTGACTGCGAAGGACTAAATTACACTGATCATGTTGCCTCCAAAGATACAGATCGGGACATTTATATTAGAAGTCGAACCGGTAAAAAGTGTAAAATCCGAATTGATGAATCTGGTCAGGAAATTCTTCAAATCAAAGGCTGTAGGTAAACAAATCTAAACATATATGCAATTATTATTACTTTTTTCCTCATATTTAGTGACAATACATTTACTTTTTATTTGGTATTTGGAATGCTTCAGTTATATTGAATTTAAGTCGTAGCGAGTATGATGGTTGAATGCTCGCTTTTGGGTTTAATAGCATTTGTGTTGCCTATGGAGCACAATTTTTTGAATGGTTTCTAACATGTCTAACAACATTTATTGCATTTGTAATTTTTTTCAAAGCCATATAGTTTTGTTGCAAGTTCTCCCCGAGAACGGCATTCTGTATTGTGGCGGGATTTCTTGGGGGGCCGTATATAAAATGGAGTGAGGTGCCAAAGGAAACACAGCTTGGCATGCTAGAGAAGGTTAAGGTAATTTTTACATCATCGATCAACATGGAGTTTCAATTTGTGCATTGAAATCTTTGCATTGCATTGGTCTTGCTTAACTTTTTTGCTCATATATAACACTAGGAGAAGTATGTATGGCCGGAACACACAGATGAAGAAGCAGAAAATGTTTGGAAGAAAGTATTCAAGGAACGCGTTAGTGAAATGATGTACGAGGCATGGGAGGCTGCAAAAGGAGCAACAGGGTAGGGAGACAAGCCAAATCATCTAGTAGAGTGGAAGAACTGTAAACCACACAAGCCATATTGGTTGAGTGAGAGCCATTGGCATAGCTGTTGTGACAAGTTTAACAGTCCGGAGTGGAAGAAAAAATCTGAGATTAATGCAAGCAACTGCCGCTCCTCTGCAAATGGTGAAATTTCTAAGCACACAGGTGGTACAATACCAATTAATCTTCATGAAGCACGATGGGTAATATGAAATGATAGTATTCTATTTGATTGTTTTGACAAAGTAATGGCATATTATTTGACATGTACTCTCTACTCTTTACGCAGGCAGACGATCATAACGGAGTTAAGCCAACTAGGATCCAGATTTTTCTCTAGACACACACAAAAAGGAATGGTGACTTCATCGATACAAGGTCCAATGATGCTTACGTAAGTATCTAAATAGACTTCACCCATAAATTGGTAGAAGGGCTGGACAATCTTTCATGTACTAGTTCAATATTACACGTGTGTTACTTAGCTTTAATGCTCGTGTTGAATAATAAAAATATGCAAACAATTCTTGTTTAACGCTTGCATTTTACTAGATTATGTGTTTAATTAGACTGGTTTAGTACTTTTTTTTAGGGACTATGTCAAACTTTGAGATGGCCTTGATAAGTCAAATAATGAGAGACTACTTTATTTTGGGGATTTACTCAACGTCTATTCTTGTGAATCCACTAGGAAAGAGATTGTTTTGTATATGATTGTAGAGTTACTTCTTGTCTATATAATTATGTGCAAGTTATAATTGATATTGTACATTTAGCTATGATTTGATTCTTTCCAGTGTATTGTGTCCTAATTTGAGAATTTATTTATTTTTATACATAATATGTTATTTACAATGTTGCTTGACTTGTGGTATACTAATGTAGAAAAATTATCGCGCCGGGGTTGAAGAGAAATACAACAGTGACCATTCAGTGGGGCCGGAGTTTTTTGATGGAAATGTGTGGATAGAGACAACACAAGGCCCTCGAAAGGACCGACCCTATGGGCTTGGAACCTTAGAAGTTGGTAGCTCTTTAGCAAACTCCACTCGTTGTCATTCCTCTAACTACCAAGAGGTAGTATCCTTGCGCAAGCTAGTTGAAGATCTCAAGATAGAGAATGAACAAGGAGAAGAGAACAGAAGAAGGGAGATGGAGGAGCTTCAGAGGGAAAATGAACAAGTAGAGGAAAATCGAAGGAGGGAAATGGAGATACTTAAAAACTCGATGGAACAAAAGTATCAAAATCAAATGGAGGAGTTCCAGCTAAGGATGCAGCGTCGGATGTTTTGATCAATCAGGCTCAACTTAGTTGACATTAACTTTTGTAGTCAGATTATTATTTAACTTTTGTACTACAAGTATTCCATAATTTTTGTAGTTGTACAATATTAATTAACTTTTGTACTTAAAATCCTTAGGAGGAGTAATGTATGCACACTCTATGTAATATAAATTTGTTAATATTATTAGGGAATTTCTAATGGAAGTTAAATTATGTTGCAAGGTTTTAACCTTTTTTGGATTTGAATTGCATACAATACAAGTGTACTGGGAATTTTTGAATAGAGTGGTGGTAAGGGTACCTACAGCATTTCCGACCAAAATTGTCATCAGTAATCACAGACTACAGCCTTGTCATTAGTATGCAACCCGTTGGTATGTTCTGACGAAACACGGTTGTCGGTAAATGCCGACGGCAAAGATCGTCGGCACTTCCGACGGAAATTTTCGTCAATATTTTAGACAAAAAAAAGGTCGTTGCCTCTTCCGACGCAGTATGTCGTTGGAAATTACCAACCATGAGGACTGTCGTCGGTAGTTACTGACAGATACGGTCGTCGGTGTTTACCGATGAGCGACAAAACTTGGTCAGTAATCACCGAGAAGCCTATTGCAGATGATATTTCCGACGATATTTTGTCGTCGGTAACTTTGGTTGCTGACGGTTTTCTTGTCGTTACTGACGACATTTGTCGTTGGTACTGGTGACTTTTTCTAGTAATGAACTAAATGAATGTGTTGCAATAATTCTCTCTCTAATTTCTATCTTATAGCCAGAAAACCCTCCTCCAAACGGCACCTTAAGGCTCATATTTAGAGGCGAGTTTCAGGGTACTTTGGGGTTTTTATACAGTCCGTTCGGACATGAACTAACTTATTACATATGAAAGTACAAATTGGTCCTAGTTCTTGTCTAAATAACTACTTCCAACTGCTAACGGCCCCCTTTGATTATCACGAGCTTCTCTAAGTGTCTGATCGCAACTTTGCATTAACAGTATTTTGATCGGCATACGGAGATCGTTAGTCCAAATAACCTCCGAATAAGCCTATATTTGTTCTATTCACTGATCGGATAAGGAGTGCTATTAGATCAACTCAGTGATGCATCCAATCCGGTCCTTCCTGGCTAGCTGACGATAACAGTGTTCTCATCTTTCTTTGACACAACACCGGTATTCAGATAAATACATAATTGACGTATTGTGTTTTTTGTTCTATTTTTCTATCATGTTTTTACTGCATCATTTTGAAACTTCAATCTCATCATTTGTTTATATGTTACAATGATTTGCTGTTACTAATTATGTAATAATTAGTGTATATGACAGATGCCATGTCGGCTTATCTATTAAACTTTTAGTAGTTTATACAATTATTATACCTTGTTGGACTAATTTATACTTTTATTTATATAGATTAATTGTTAGTGGGTTTATTGTGATGTAAGTAATATATATACATTTAAAATAAATAAATATTTGTTTCTTTTTCCTGTTAATTAACCCTCTGAAAAAAATTTGCCCGAGCCGTTAACTTGTAGGTTCGCCAAAGATGATACAAATCAAAGAATCAGTTGTGCTAAAAGACATCCATAAATCAACTATGATAGGTCAAATACATAAAGCATTATATGAGTATAAAAGAGATCGCACCACATGCACTCAGAATTATTTGCAACAGTGGCTTAATGAAAATTTTTATTTGAAAATTAGTCCATGCATGATATCAAACACAACCAAGCGATTGCATGAGTACCTTTCGGCTAACTTAGAAAAAATAGGGGACACCAAGCGATACAAACCAGTAAATTATTCCTAGACATGTGTAAGTTTGCTTATGTATGATTTCTCCAATACAAAGATCGTGTGACTCTAACTGGAGGGTTAATTTGGAAGAATGCAAGATAGACAATGATACTTTTATGCCCATAATGCTGTAGAACTTTTCTCAAGGTTGGCTTGAGAAGTTCAAGAGAATTATTAATTTATGATATTGACAGAACCATAAATTTAAAAATTATTATCTTATCAGTTTATCGAATTTATTAATTTAGCAAATTGGCCTAATGAGTACTGGAAAAATATTGTTATAAAGAAAGTATTAAATAATTTAAATCTCCTTTCTTTTAACTTCTTTAAAATTACAACTGTTGAAGGTGTGTATAAATTGAAGTATGCGTACAATTTGTGTACATCTTTATGTACAAATAGCACTTCCCTTTAAATAAATATAGATGAATGTGTACAAATTTTGTACATAAAATATGTACAAATAGCATTTCTCATTTTTTAAATACATTTCATAATAGTAATTCTAGTACACACTTATTTCGAAGAAGATATAAGGTATTTTGAGCATTTACGTAAATTTAAGGGATATATATACATACATATGTGTGTATATACACACACACACACACACATAGATATATATATATATGGGGGTAATTTACGCCTAACGTCTCCAACCTTTCAAGGATTAATAGATCACGTCCTCATCCTTTCCTTAACCTTTTAAGAATCCCCGTCCAAGTTCCTGGCAATGGAATTCGTCAATTCCATCCGTTAAGTTAGGGGTATTTTTGGTAAAGGGTAATTTACAACTAACATCCACAACCTTTCAGGTATTTATAGATTACGTCCCCAACATTTATTTTTTCTTCTGTAGGTTCCCAACTTTTGAAGAAATCCTCATTTTAGTCCCTGATGACGAAAACCGTTAGGGAATATTATGGTAAAATACAAAAAACTAAATATTTTAATTTACAAAAAAAAAAAGAAAAAAAGAGTCCCCCTCCCCCCATTTTTCTTTTTGCCATTTCCGACAGCCTTTGGGAGGGGAGTTTCCCCCTGTGCTGCAAAAAATGGCAGCACTTTTACTACCATTTCCAGTGCCAGTAAAAATACTGTCATTTCGTACCTCCTTTCCCCAAAGGCTACCAGAAATGACAGCCTTAGCCAAATGGGGGAAGTCCCCCTCTCCACATTTTTCTTTTTCTTTTTTTGGTAAATTAAGATATTTATTTTTTTATTTTGCATAATACCCCCCACTTAACGAAAGAAATAGAAAGTTTCTGTCACCAGAGACTAAAATGAGGATTTCTTTAAAGGTTGAGGACCCACAAAAGAAAAAATAGAAGTTGAGGACGACGTAATCTATAAATACTTGAAAGGTTTGGAACGTTAAATTACCTTTTGGTAAAATACAAAAAATAAATATTTTAATTTAAAAAAAGAAAAATAGAGGACGGGGACTCCCCCCCTTTTAGCTACCGAGGGAGACCCGCTGCTACAAGAAAAGGAAGATTTCCCCATTTTTAGCTGCCAAAAATGGCAGTAGGGAGGAGTCTCCCTCTCTATGCTACCGGAATGGCAACAAAAATAGGAGAGGAGTTCCCCCTCCCCCATTTTTCTTTTTTTTTTAATCAAAATATTTATTTTTTTGTATTTTACCAAAAATACCTCTAACTTAACGGAAGAAATTGACGAATTCGATTGTTAAGGACTTGGATGGTGATTTCTTAAAAGGCTGAGGACCCACATGAGAAAAAATAAAAGTTGGAGACGTGATCTATTAACACATGAAAAGTTGATGATGTTAAGTGTAAATTACCCTATATATATAACCATATGTACATACGAATTAGGTTAATTGGCACAATATAACCCTAACCTTTTAGTTTATTGTACAAACTAATCTCAACTTTTCAAACTTGGTAATTACAATATTAAATCTCCCATATTTTGCATAGTTTAACCTTTTTATTTTAAAAAGACAATAATACCCTTAAATTCTAATTTAGTTAAAATTAGTATAAAATAAATAAATAACACGAATATTAAACTTTTTGAAACACTATCAAATTCATGTAGTGTTAACAAAGAAAATACCTGATTTGTCATGAACTCGGTAGAAGTCCGCCCTAAATGAAACAATATTTTTAGGAAACGCAATCCCGCAGAGTGAAATGGACCAAGGGTGCCACGCTCTACTTCTTTTGCAACAATTCCTTTAACTAGAATAAATATAAAATGCAAAATAAATGAGAAAAAGTTTTAAAAAATGACAAATAATATAACAAATTAGATCCATAGATAAATCAAAAAGCCAAGTCGGACAGCCACTTTCACATCAATCTGGTTCACGTGTACCCCGCATTAGGCAGATAGATGAGCGGATTAATCCGTCCCACTGTCATGGCTAAATTATCATCAGTTGATTTTTTCAAATATAACTAAATTATATTTTTTCTTAGCTTTATCTATTTCTTATTTAATAGTAATTTTAGTTCAATTAAAGTTTGAGGGGCGCATTATAGTCTTTTTAAGTTAACTGTTATATTGCGCCAAAAAAAGGGGATTTGAGTTAGAATTTCCATGTTTTAAAAGTTAAGATTAAATTGCACAATAAGATAAAAGGTTGTAATCGGAGCGCCAATTAGCCGTACAAATTATGTACAATAAGTATGTACAAATAGTAGTACTTAGAGCATCCACATTGGTAGTGTATATTAAACCAACTCGCTAATGAAATTATTTAACAACTCATAAATGTAGTTATTAATATTGACCGTGTTACTAATGTTAGCTTTAACAATTTAACAACATAGTTATCAAATTGTTAACAAGATTTCTTTAACAATTTTATTAACATCACTAATGTAGTTACATTTTTAAATTGTTAACTAACAACGTCATTAACAATAATTTAACACCACCAATATGGATGCTCTTAACTCATGTAGTCAATCATCTTTGTTTTATTTATCTTTTATATGAGTCATAGGTTAGTTAATTTGGTTATATCCCACTATTGAACTAAAAGTCGAAATATAATAGTTAATTTAGAGGATGTTTGACTCTCTTTTTGAAAGTGACTTATAAAGAGAAATTATAAGTTGGTGAAATGAGTGATGTAGATTTAATGGAAATTTGAAATTTGTGTTTATAAATAAGTAGTTGTCAAATCAGTGATAGGTAACTTATAAAGAGATATGTTCAAAGAGGATCAAACAAGCACTTAACATTATTAATGTGTTAAAAATCAATAGCTAAATTTAATATACATACGTAACACTTAAACAAAAACTAAATTGTATTACTTATGCGGCTAATCCATTAATATCTAAATCAAAGGCTGCGATGCCTATAGACACCGCAATTTTCTCGTCTTTTTTCTTTGTGTCTATTACATAACGCACTCTTGCAATTAGTACATTTACCACAAACAGTTGATTTTTCCTTTTTTCCTCATTCTTTCCTTACATGTTTTACTATATTCATCTATCTATTCCTTTTCTCTTTATTTAATTGATTATGATTATATCTACACAACCTTTAATTTGAAAAATTTTCAATTTAAATTAACCAAATTCATTTTTTCTAATTCATTTCAATCTACTCAACTCTCATAAGCAACTCATTTTTTTATAATTTTTTTCTCCAACCGCCACAAGCACGTAATTTTTTCTTTTTTTTTTCCTTTTTTTTTCTCCACCGCTACAAGCAACTCATTTTTTCTTTCCTTTTTTTTTTTTAAATTTTTTTCCTCAACCGCCACAAGTTGACAAGCACCTCATTTTTTCTTTTTCCTTTTTAATTTTTGGTTTTTTTCTTATATGATTTACCATATGTGTCTATCCCTTAGTTCTAGAATTTCCTCCACCCTATTTTTTTTATTTCATTTCAATCTGCTTCCATATATATCCTCACTCCATTAGGTTATATGAAATCTCATACATATCAATATTGATTATGCTACAATCAACCTATTTATCCGATTATCATTCCATATATATTTATTCGATTATCATTCCATACTCTTGCAAATCTATTCCAAAATTGGCATTTCTTTTCGTTACGAGCTTGAACTCCCAGTCGAGGGAGATAGCTGTAGATGGAGTGAATATATAAATGGGATCCCCATTAAGTGAGCCTCTATTTATATACACATTATTTAGTCTCTCTTTACAAATTATGTTTTATGCAACACAATTGTTGTTTCGGTTTTTATTATGTTAATCTAATTCTTGACTTGTTTACTATGGTTTTTGAAAAAGACTGAACTCGCTCTGTATATAGTCGAATAGTTTGTTGTCTTTGTATTATTGTACACAATAATACCTAAAAAATATATATATATAACGTATTAAACTAATCAAAGAAGTCTAATTATTAAACATGTCAAATTATATGACAATGGTATTTATATTTCATGGTGTTGATGCTAATACCAAATCAAACTTTATACCGTTTCTTTTATTTTTATATGATCTATTTATGTAAACGTGTTGGCATATATCTTTAATTTGGTGAGTATGTTATTATATCTTTAACTTAACTAATACACGTCAAGGTCATGTTTACCATTTCTTATGGCTCTAAACTGAGTCTTAGAGTTATAATTCAATATGTTCACTGCATAAAAACTTGATGAGTATTAAAACTAAAAAATCAAAGATATTTGCGTTTAATTGTTATACCAGATGATCTTCCGGTATGAAATTTTGGCGATCCCAATGAATTAATAGCAAATGCCACATATCTCAATTTTTTAGTTTGGGTGATGATTCATCGTACTTGCAAGGTCGGGCCATTATAGCTCCAACTCTAGACGTTGTTGATTCCATAAATGATTACATGGTTTCCAAGAATAATTCCGAAGTTAGATCATATTTGAGCTCTGACTCAATTTGTGATTCAGATTCAAGAGAGAAGCAATTTCATAAACTCCACAGCAAGGAATTTCTGAACAACATTAGATGTTGTCGGTTGCCTGCACATGAGCTAAAAGTAAAGGTTGGTGTTCCCGTAACGTTGCCACAGAATTTAGATCTTTTAGTTGGTCTATATAGTGGTACTAGATGTTAATCACTAGGCTTGGAGCACACATCGTTGAAGGAAAGATTTTGACGGAATTGTATGTTGTTGTTCAAGAGTAACAAGTCGAGATGGTCTAAAGATCTTGATATGTGATGAAAGTGGAGAAACTAGCAATTCTACAATTAATGTTGTTTACAAAGACTATTCAATAATCTTTGATGGGTATGCTTATTTTCCACGTATTAGTTTACTAATAATTTATCATGTACTACAATTAATTTGAATATTGTTAATTCATTGCTTTTAAGATTTGTTACCCTCAAATTTCTTTTTATGCTATTTTAGCTTCTTTCTCTTAATTTTTTATAGGATATCTGATTGATTAATCATATTATATCGTATAAACATGGATCTCATTTATTCACAGATATATTACTGTGAACTCTATTATTGTTTTGAAGACAAGTCTATTTTTTCTCTTTACGTAAAACATCTGGTTATTAAAATATACTTTCATCATATTAGTAATTTATTTTAATGTTGATCGTATTTGTTGATGACTATCATTGTGTCTAATATATAATTTGTTGGCAGTTATATATTCTCGGCCTATATTGCCTTCTTTTGGTTAATGGTTTTTGCCTGAATTGAGGTTAGTTCAATCAAATTTTGCTATACTTTATGAATCAGTATATTACAACTATAATTTTTTACAAAACTTTCCATGAGTTACAATTTAATCTATAATGTCTAAAAATAATGATATATAACAATCAACGAAACATGGTTTAATCACATCTTTTGTTGTATTGGCGGGTTGTTCTTTCTCTATTTGATTATAAACATTTATCATATTATAATTTCACGATGTCTTGGAGCCCATCTGATGGTATTGTTTTTTCCCTATCTTTAATAATGGTTTGTTATCTTTTTTGAGCAGTCTAATTATAGTGTTTGTTAATTGTTTTAAGAGACCTGCATTCATCATTATTATTATTCCCTATTATTATTTTTTACGGAACACACTTAAATTTTATTACTAATGGACTCATTCGTCACATCATAAGTCAATGATTCATCTAACCAACTTGGAGCTTCCAACATCCCAAGTTTGGACTTTTTTTTAATGGTCAATATGTACAATATATTTTTGTCTATAAAATGTAATTTATATTTCATAATCTTTGCTTTCTTATTTATAAGTCTTTGTAAACAATATTGTGACTAACCTATTAACATATTTCAATCTCTTAAGTGTATGTGAAAAACAGTTTGATTTATATAAAATTCCTCGTGTTATTTTTGTACCATTTTAACTACTCGTGCAACGCATGTGTGTTAAACTAGTATATATATATAATAAGAGAAGGGTGGCTTTTCCCTCTCATTTTTTAGCTCTATAAGATTTCTGGCTCTATAAGATTTTTGGTGACATCATTTAATTCATTTTTTTTTGTATTTTTTTATCTTTTTTTTAAAATTGTTACACTAATTTATTAAATGACATTCACTTTTCCCTTTATTAACCAATATCCAATCATCAACTCACAGTAGTTTCTTTAGTCAACCATTTTGAATTAGGGATCTGTCACTTATCAAATCGAACACGAAATTAATTAGGAGTTTTATTTCAAAAAATATATATATATAAAATAAGAGAATGATGGCTTTTCCCACTCATTTGCTAGCTCTGTAAGATTTCTGGCTCTATAAGATTACTAGTGACGTCATTTAATTCCCTTTTTTGTATTTTTTATCTTTTTTTTAAAAATTGTTACACTAATTTATTAAATGACATTTACTTTTCCCTTTATTAACCAATATCCAATCATCAACTCACAGTCGTTTCTTTAGTCAACCATTTTAAATTAGGGATCTGTCACTTATCAAATCGAACATGAAATTAATTGAGAGTTCTATTTCAAAAAAAGTAAATAATAATTATAATTCTAAAACACATGCATAGTACGTCTTTAAACAAATAAATTTCTAAAATTCTGTAAACTTATTGTAAATTTCAATTTTTAATGATTTTTTAAAAAAATTTTATATGGTTATTGTAGTGCAATAATCAAATTTGATTTTTTTAAAATTATAGTACTCCAATTTATCGATTATATAATTAATATAAATTAGAACTTTTTAATAATTTCCCATGGAATAAAAATTTCAGTTTGTCATTTTAAATATGGTCTTACTGTATTTGAAGTTGAATTATTTATTTGAGAGATGTATCAAGTGTTGATACAGTTACACTGTAATTGTTGTTCAATAATTTTTAAATATTTTATTTTTATTGAATTACCTCAATTAATTTTTATTTATATATTCATGATTAACTGGTACTGTAATTCAAGCAAGTATTACATTGGTTAGGTTTTTCACATTCTAGACAGGAGGTCCTAGGTTGAAACACATTCCCCTCCCCTCCCCTCCCCTATACCTGCTGTATAAAAAAAAGAATTAACTAATGCAAAAATTGTTACCGACAAATAAATTCAAATATAATAGAATGGTTATAAAACTTATGTCTCATAATGCTAATATGACTCAACTAGTTGTATTAATAATTTATATGAAATTTTTGTATAAAAATTCATTGACATTTGTTATTAGAGTGATTTTATGGAGATATGTTTATCTGACATAAATAACTGATATTGGTTCCCCTCCATTCCCCTATATCCAATGCATATAAAAAAAAAGAATTAACTGGTGCAAAAAGTGTTAGCGACAAATAAATCAAAATATGGTAGAATGATTATAAAAATTTATGTCTCATAATGCTAATATATGACTCAATTGACTGTATTAATAATTCATTAAATTTTTGTATAAAAATTCATTGACATTTGTTATTAGAGTAATTTTAGGTAGACATATTTATCTGATATGAATAATTAATATTTGTTAGTTGGTAAACATGAATTAGTTGTTTATATGCAAGTGGTGAATTTAAATGCCCATAATCATTTAATATATGATTGATAACTAAACATATCACTTTTTCATGCCAAATAAATATGTCTCTCTAGAATTACAACCATTATTATTACTTTTAGATTCCGTACAACGCCCGTGTGAGCATTCTAGTTAAATCTAACAATGCCGATGTGAATATTTGAAGCATAATAATCCGGATAAATACAATCTTACAAATTTAAGCTTCATATGCACACACTATGAAACTGGGAATTTTTCATTACTCATTTTATAATAAATCTACATATTTATAGTGTGAATTTTTTTTCTAAACAATTACATTTATTTGAATATTGAAAAGATAAGATAAAAAGTACAAATTTATTTGAAAAATAGACATAGTCAGTCACTCACAATATATATATATATACACGCATATAAGATAGCTCAAGAGTATCGAGCAAACCAATCAAAAACCAGCCCAAATTAAAGTTTTGAATACATGTAAATTTTTAATTAGTCAGCAATATCAACTTCAGTGATCTCGAAGTTTTTCCCACACTTGGGGAGACTTTTTTGTGTTCTCTCTCCCCACCTGAAATGGCATATCTGTAACTCCATAGACCTATTGGTTCTCTTTTAATACAGCAACAGCTACATCTATCCTCTCTGGCCGGAAATTAGAAAAATCAAAAATCAAATTCATCGTCCCCGACTCCCCGTATCGTCACGCTTCTTGCTCCCCCTTGCTTCTTTCTCTCTCTACAAAACCCCGTTATATCTAGCTACAACTCCTCACTCCGGTTCCCAGATTTGCACGTGTGGAGTGTTAGGGTTTACTGAGGTGGAGGGAAATGGGGCAACAATCGCTGATCTACAGCTTCGTGGCACGGGGAACGGTGATCCTTGCAGAGTACACGGAGTTCACCGGGAATTTCACTAGCATTGCCTCACAGTGTCTCCAGAAACTCCCTGCTACCAACAATAGGTTCACCTACAACTGCGATGGCCACACTTTCAACTACCTTGTTGAGGATGGATTTAGTAAGCGCTTTACCCGATCTGTTATTTCACCTATTGAAATTCTTGCTGCGCCTAATTATTTGAATATATATATTTTTTTAAGTATTTTTACGTTTCGATCAGAAGCTTAGATCTTAAAAAATATGAGATGATTTTTTGGATAAGTATTTGTTCTGATCAGCAGTTGTAAAGAAAAACTGAAAATATGAGAAACGGAGCATAACTGCAGACCAAAGTAACAATTAGTCGTCTCGAGCAATTCTATTTTCTACGTATTAATTAAAATTTTTGGTGTTGGACGATAGAGGATCAAGTTTATTTTATTTTCTCTGGAATCAGTTTGATTGTCGTATCTCTTTTTCATATTGACATTGTAGCATATGATGGAGTTGGAGTATAAACTCAGATCAAAGTAACAATTAGTCATCTCGATTCTGCGTATCAATATTTAGTTGAACTCATTCGGATCAGTTTGATTGTTGAATCACTTCTTCATGTTGACATTATAGTTTTCTGAATATTGTTTGCCTAAAGTGAATAAGTAAATGAAAGAAGACTTGAGTGGATGAAGTTGGAGTATCAAGTTTACTGACATTCAGAATTGATAAATTTTATCCTTTTCATCTGTCAAATTGCCTGGATATCTGGTTGTCAAATATGTGGCTTTAGAAATTGATATACTTAGTGTTATATGTTTTCAAATAATTTTTCCGTTGCTAGCGAGGGTCTATTTACTGGCATGATGATTAACTTTGATGTTGTTATTGCTGATAATTCATATATAAAATCATGCCTTCTTGCCAGACTTTCTGTCTTGCAGACTCCTTTGAGAACATTAATTCTTTTTCAGTGATTATTATATTTAACTTCTTAGTGTAATGACAATGTCAATGTTTTACTGTACACTACTTTAATCAGCCGTAATGCTGTTTAGGTATTTATAAGTTAAGCATAAAATTAGTAAACTGATCTTTTTCTTACCATCATGCAGTTAGCTTAAAGCTGACAGAATTTTACATAAAAGTATCTGCATCCTTTAGTGTTCCACTCTCCATTGTGGTGTCTGCTTTCTTAAGTTTTCTTATCCTTTGTTTGCATGATTTTCAACTTAGCGCTATCGTTTAACGCGCACGCGCATGATTTGTAGTGAACAGCTTGTTGCTCGAATCATGCGAAAAAGTTGCTCTCCTTTGTACAGGCTATTCAGAAACAGTACATTTGCTATAAAATCAAAATGATATAAATATACATCTTTACATTGTTGGACACAATATTTTGTCTATTTTATACTTAATTTCATGGCCAGCCATATGGAGTGCATGAGTTCATTGTTTTGAGAAGTCGTTTTCCAAAAATATATGACTAGGAAGTAAGAGATCGGAAGTGTACAAACAAACATGTCCATCTGCACGTGTCTGTGGAACTGAATGCAGAGAAAAATTGATTTCGGAAAAATGCAATCTAAAACAACGGCTTAATTTTATTTTACATTTTTGTATTGTTTGTCGCATAGTTCCTCTTAATATCTCTGATTATTAGATATATCATACATAACATTCTTTTTTTGCTTTGTGCAAACAGATACAGCCGAATCCTTGGCATGATGATTTATCATTGATTAATCGGATTTCATTAATTTTATCCTTCTTCCCACATTTGGAACTTAATTTACTGGAACTGCCATGTAGATTAATCGGATTTCATGTTCTATTGGCATCTTTTTTAAGCACAAAATTCAAGACTGTGCAGAACAGGCGATAAATTTGTCTTCTGTTTTTCTGGTTTCTTTCTTAAAAGCTGGGCTGACTTCTATATTTGGATGACAGCATATTGTGTTGTCGCTGTTGACTCTGTTGGCAGACAAACTCCTATGGCATTTCTTGAGCGAATTAAGGAGGACTTCACTAAGAAATATAGTGGGGGAAAGGCTGCTACAGCTGTGGGTAACAGCCTGAATAAAGAATTTGGGTAATTTTTCTTTTACTCGTGTACTTATCATTCTGTTTTCGTGTTGTAGAGGCTGCAACAGTTGTTGTTAACAAGTGCAATTGAGAGTTTGGTTGACAGCCTGTCGTCATATATCTTCTCCACACCACCACCACCCCCCCGACCCCCAAAAAAAAAAAAAAAAAAAAAATCTAAAGGCTCTTCAACTAATGCATGCCGTATATTGAAATGGTAACCAAAATTTAGGCCCAAACTGAAGGAGCAAATGCAGTACTGCATTGATCATCCCGAAGAGATCAACAAGCTTGCAAAGGTGAAAGCTCAGGTTTCAGAAGTCAAAGGGGTAATGATGGAAAACATTGAAAAGGTGAAGTGCATTTAACACTTGTATTGTTTAACTTCTTTTGTGCAATTTTTCATGATCTAGCAGCTATCATGTGCGAAGAGAGTTTTAGAGATATGGTGCTACATTGACATTAACGTCATTGTCTCTGCAGGTTCTTGACCGTGGAGAGAAAATTGAGCTTCTGGTGGATAAAACTGAGAACCTTCGCTCTCAGGTTTGTAAATGGATTGTGCATTTTTTTAACTTTCCATAAAGAGTGGTAAACATAGCCTTGCATCTTTTGGCTTTGAATACTAGATAAGAACTTTGGATTGGCTAAGAAGCTACATATACCACATAAAGTTAATGTAGAAATGGCTTTTCATTAAGTTATTACCAATTGATATGTAAGCTTAACAATAGCAGTTTAGTGAAAGCATCAAAACTAGAGATACAATGCTGTTAGGGCAATTAACTACATATTGTGCCATGGAAGATTGATCTATAACAAGTGTTTAGCCGACATCTACTCTAAATTCTGTAAGTTTGTATGTTATTTGTTTGGGGGTCAGTCCACTTAAACTTTGGAGATAATCAGTCTTTCAATAATAAAAGGCCAACCCGCCCTTCCCCCAAACCCAAAACCACCCACCCCACCCCCACCCAACCGGGGGGGTCCCAATTTTTTTTCTTTTTTTAAATGGTTTGTAGACTGTAGTTCATGATTCTGCTCTTGCCCTCTTGTGGATGCATAAATGACATTTTTTTTGGTTACAACGGAGACTTGAATTTGCATTACAACTTTATTGCAGGCACAAGATTTTAGGACACAAGGAACCAAAATCAGGAGAAAGATGTGGCTGCAGAATATGAAGATAAAACTCATCGTCCTTGGCATCATAATTGCTTTAATTCTTATCATAGTATTATCAGTTTGTCATGGATTCAACTGTTAGTGTGTGTTTGTCACCTTCCATCATGGTTCATTAGCCTTATCATTCGTGAACATACCTTGATCTATTGTTTGAATACCACGTTTTTATTTACCTAATTCTTTTGCTCGACACATTTTGCTCTGCTGTGGTCTGGATTTTTGTTGAAAATTTGCTTGTATAGTTTGTGATCATGATTGTCGTTGAATATACCAGTTGTATGCCTCGTTGCTCGTCTTTTTGCCACCCGAGAAAGCTAGTTTTACTTCTGAAATGAGGGAGCAAATTTTCCTAGTTCCAAGTTTTCGTGCTTTGACAACATTACAGAACTTATTTTGTTGAATTCACTTTCGGGATCCTTTTTCCACGTTCGTTATCACGTATTTTGTTTTTCTTTTTTGGATAAAAATAATACTAAATTTGATCAAATAATTTTTATATCATTATTTTTATTTTTACTAATTTTATTATCTTTATTAATCATGTATAAAATACTAGTTATCAGAGAAATTATCATACGAATACAACGCTTCATCACACTCCACCTATATTCAAAGACGATGAATGAAAGTTGATGCGTCAGTTGAAATATGATTGATGCATTTTAAGGCGCGGTCCGGTTATGGAGAGCTTACCTCTTTCATTACATAGTAGAAACTGACACGTGACTGCATGTGATTGGGATTGGAGGATTGATCTTAGAAAATCACCTTTGAGGCGTGCTGTTAGATATTGCCCCTTTTATGATGTTGATATATCAGAAGTTCGCCTCACTTATATTTGGTTTTATAAAAATATAGTTTTATATTTTACGTTGATCATTCTTTGTTGTTGATTATCATATACGATAAATAGACAAGGGTATACTAAAAATGGGCTAATTTCACAAATCGTCCACAACCTTTGAGTTAAATATTTGCTGAGTTTTTAACCTTTTTTTCAACCTCTTGGGTTTTTAACATTTCATAAATTCATATGAAAGGTTTTATTTTTACGGATTTTGTCAATATTGCAATCAACTTTTCAATAAAGTTACTGTTATATCCTTTAACTTTTTAATTTTAAAGACAAAAAGTTTAAAAATACTAAAAATAATAATAATAAAAAGAGAAAACACTCAACCCACCTCACCCACCTAAGTTCTTGGCTGTCGAAAATAGCTGTCGGAATGTTGCCGTCTTCGGCGGCCAAAAAGTCCCCCTTGCTCTCGGAAACGACAACATTTTTGTTGCCGTATCCGGCTACAAATTCCTGCCATAAATGGCTAGCAAGACTTTTCTACCCGGGGAGAGGGGGGATCCCCCACATTTACTACCGGAAAATGGCAACAAAGCCATTTCGGGGCAGCAAAGGGGGGATTCACCCGACCTTTTTAGCCACCGCTGTTTTTGGCAGTAAAAGTGCTACTAGAAACTATTGCCATTTCGGTTAATACTT
Organism: Nyctanthes arbor-tristis; assembly: GCA_963692815.1. Classification (NCBI taxonomy): domain Eukaryota; kingdom Viridiplantae; phylum Streptophyta; class Magnoliopsida; order Lamiales; family Oleaceae; genus Nyctanthes; species Nyctanthes arbor-tristis. The sequence continues at coordinate 11,993 of CAVNYN010255715.1, read as the reverse complement.
TTGTTGCAAGGAAACGACAGCCAAAGAATGAGGGGTGAATCTCTCCCAAATTTGCTGCTGGAAACGGCCGACCATGTTAGTTGCCGGAATGCCGCCATATCCAGTTGCCATTCTTGGGAGTGGAGGGTTGGGTGAGTTCTTTTTTTTTTTTTTAAATATTTTTAATATTTTTAAATATTTTGTTTTAAAAATTAAGGGGTATAACGGTAATTTTATTGGGAAGTTAATGGTAATACGGACGGAATTCGTAGAAAACGACATTTCATGTGAATTTATGAAAGGTTGGAAACTTAAAAGGGCGAAAAAAAAGTTAGGGCGGAATAGGTGTTTCCCCTTTTTAAATTTTTTTATTATTTTTGATATTTTAAATATTTTGTTCTTAAAATTAAAAAATTAAGAG
>CAVNYN010255715.1:0-11573 GCA_963692815.1 Nyctanthes arbor-tristis | reverse complement strand
GGTTAATACTTTTGTTGCAAGGAAACGACAGCCAAAGAATGAGGGGTGAATCTCTCCCAAATTTGCTGCTGGAAACGGCCGACCATGTTAGTTGCCGGAATGCCGCCATATCCAGTTGCCATTCTTGGGAGTGGAGGGTTGGGTGAGTTCTTTTTTTTTTTTTTAAATATTTTTAATATTTTTAAACATTTTGTTTTAAAAATTAAGGGGTATAACGGTAATTTTATTGGGAAGTTAATGGTAATACGGACGGAATTCGTAGAAAACGACATTTCATGTGAATTTATGAAATGTTGGGGAGCCAATAGGTAAGAAAAAAGGTTGGAACCCAGTCAATACTTAACTCAAAGGCTGTGGACGATTTATGAAATTAACCCATTAATAAGTAAGAATGACTAAGGAAAATAGAATATAATTTGAGATGGCTTTGTGAAATGGGGGGGAATTAAAATTTTCAACAAGAAACGCATTAACACTTAAAAAGTCTGTCAAAAAAAAAAAAAAACCTTAATAATCTGGATTGCAAACATCTCCTTTAATTCAACCGACTTTACTAAAATCTATTGAAATCTATTAAAATATGTGACATAGAATAATCTTAAAATCTAACGAATTATGTTGAATTATATTAAAATTCATAAAATTTATGCACATGAAATGGGACTTGTCATAACACCTGATGAAAATACTAAAATTTTCAAAAGTACGAAGTCCCCTGTCAAGTTGATGTTTTGATACACTCCATGTAAATATATGGATGCACGTTTTATCCACATAGAGTGTATCTATACACTCATATTAAATGGCAGGTGTCAAGCGGTACATCTCAAATATGTTGTAAAACTACTATTCTTACTTTTCAAGATGCAACTTTGTTTTGAAAAGAAATGAAAGAAAAGAAAAAAAATGAAGGGGAAAAAATTACATAATCGTTTGCAACTTACTAGTTGGGCTAATTTTTTGTGGAACCAAGGCATGTTCTGTTTATAGTGCTCGTGCGCTTACATGGCGATATTTATTTTGAAGTAAAAATAATGAGCCCCAGTGTTTTGTACAAGTAACGAAAAGTGATAGGCACGCAAACTTCATAAGATAGCTCGCGTTAACACACATGATGTAACTGTTTTTTACTGACAGTCGAGTTTCATATATAGAATCCGATATGTCTCCATAAAAATTAGCTGGTATTAACCCATTTGCTTATGGGTAAATTTCACAAAATGTCCCTAACCTTTACAAAAAGTAACAATTTCATTCCCAATATTTTTTTCAAGCGTGTAGGTCCTCAACCTTTCAAAATAAGCACAAAAGGTCTATATGGGTAATTTATATCTATTTTCACATTTATATGCTTACAAAATGATCATTTTACCCTTGATGTATGAAATAAAAAGAAATTAGTACAAACACTTTTTAAAAAAATCCAAAGATTTAAAAAAAGAATGAGAAAATATATTGTTTCTCTACTTTCACCATTTCCTTTACTTTTTTCTGGGATGGGAAAGGATAAATCCTCCACTTAAGTTGCCTTTAACAAATAGTAAAAGGAGATTTATCTCCCATTTTTAACTATATATAGACGCAAAAATTTAAAATGAGAAGGGTTGTAACAAAAACAAAACGGGTTTTAAATTTATCAATAATTTAAACTTCTAATTTTTTTACAAGAAAAATTCATACATTTTTAGTTGTTCTAATTTCTATGATTTGAATATCAATGATATCTCAATTATCATTTGCTTATTTATATTTAAATTTTAGAGAGTTCATTGCCAGTGACTATGATACTAATGTGGTGATGTTAGGTAAGTGAATGGAAAAAATATATTAATCAATATGTATGGATAACTTATGATAAGTGGGTGAATGAGAAAACGATTCACAGATGAATATGTATAAGGTTGTGAAAGAGAAAGCGGTAAGGAGATCAAAATAAATAATTAAAATTTGTGTTCTTATTTGTTAAATTTAAATAAATGATAAAATTGTCTTTATAGAAAAAGTGAATAATGAAAATTGATAAAAATAATATGTAGAAACTTTTTGTGTTTATTTTTGAAAACTTGGAGACTTACACGCTTAAAAAAGTTAAAGATGAAATTGTTACTTTTTGCGAAAGTTGAGGATCTTTTGAGAAATTCACCCTTTACTTATTTATTATTTATTTGTGAGAAATATACTGTGGGCGCAGCGTGTGAGTGTAATATTCGGCATCATTCTTCTTCTCTCTCGCTCCCCCTACCAAATTCTTAACTATAAAGACTGTAAACCCGGCCCGAAAATGCCAAATTAAAAGGTGACAAAAATTCCAATCCCTAATCCGCAGCAAGAGTTTAGATTCTAGTTTCTCTCTTCGTCTATATTAGACTGGTAATTGGCGCTAGGTTTTTGGCGTTTTCGTTTCAATTTCATTTTTCTTTTCCTGCGTTTGGAAAGCTTCGACAAATGGATAGATACCAGAAGGTTGAAAAGCCGAAACCGGAATTACCCATCAACGAGAATGAGATCCGAATCACTTCTCAGGGATTGGTCAGAAATTACGTCAGCTATGCTACTAGTCTTCTTCAGGTTATACACAACTTTATTTATTTATTTGCATTTATTATTAGTACTTTATTCACATTCTTTTGGGTCTTTGTGGTTGTTTTTGGTCCTTCTCGTGCTTTGTTACTTTGTAGTATTTGAATTTCATTGTGTTTGGGCAATAATGGGTTTTGGAATTACGCTTTGAGTTGTTCTTTTTAGGGGAGTTCTTGCGATATTGTGGGTTGTACTTGGGCATGGTTTTATTTCTTGGAACAATTGTGTGAGTTTTCATTGTTGACATTTATTTCTCCTTATTCTGGAACATATTTTTATCACTTTTGTTTTAATATTTAAAATGTCATTTGTTCAATGACTGTTATAAATTACCTTTTGATATCCATGAATATAAAGTCCGGCACGCGGACCTTGATGCTCTTATTATATGCTTTCATCAATAATTGTAAATGTGCATTTATTTGTCTGAGTATTAGATATTACATGGCAATAGTTTACCCTGCATTTCATCGTTTTGAATCTTTTGATTTTATTTGCTCTATTTGTGGATTTTCTCTTGAGTTTCTAAATATGGTTTGTCATGAGTATGGATAAGGGACTTGAGATCGTCTCCGTTGCTAAATTGTCTTCGAAGATTGTTTGACTGTGTTCTTGATATTTTATCTCTAATGGCCAGTGCTAGCAAGATAATTGTTATTTCAAGAATTAAACAACCTTTTTCTTCTTGTATTAATCTCTTGATACATTTTTCCTGCTCAGATCATGGTATGCTTGCTTCTCTATTAGAAGGCAATATGTTTACCATTTAATGTAATTACCGTGTAATACCAAGTCATCCAAAACTGTGGACCCTGGGATTGCGAAACCACTGTTTTCCCCATTGATATTTGGTTTCATCCTGAACTCCTCGCTCTTTTATTTTTTTATATATATATATTTTTTCTTTTGCAGATGCAAGAGTAGTAACTTACAACTTAATATGATTCAACTTCACATATTTTGTAGTCATTTGTAATGAATCATGAATATAACAGACCGTTATTATCTAAATTAGCGAACTGCAGAGTAATTATTCCAGAACTAAGCATGGATTCAAAATTTTGGTCAAAATATGATGAGACTGCAATTCAAAATAGGTTCTTAATTATTAATGGAAGCTGATTAAACTCTTATAGGCCTGGTCTGCTGAGGTTGAATAGCTTGTACAGTCTGTGTTTGGCAAATCTGTTGCATGATCTTTTTTTCTTTTCCCCGACTTGTGTGCGTTCTGATATTTTTGCTCATTAACAGATTAGAACAAGGTCTAGTAGCACTAGAAAATTCATTTGGAATTTCTTTTCCTCCCCTTCCTGTGTGGATATGCTGAAGCAAAATGTTTTTAACATGTTGTACAGTTTGGGTGTAGCTTGTGGAGATTTTGCAAATTTTGTACTTGGTCATCCACTAGACCGTGTAGCTTTCTCCTAATCCTCCCTTTTTTTTTTTTTTTTAAATACTTGTTGGGTATATATTGTGGATGGAATTTGATGGCTCATTTTCATAAAAAAGGATCTGGCACAATAACTGGGTTTTCTTTATAATTATAAACAAGCTTGGTAACAGGTACAGTGAAATGATTAATTTGACCTATGTTAAATTGGAAACGGTGTTTCTAGTTTATTGGATAGTGCCCTAGCACGGGATACTACTTCACCTAAGGGGTCCCCTGAATGTGTCAATTAAATGGGGAAAATTGTCCAGTGATTGTACGTATTTGGAGTCTGCTTCACTGTATCCAATGTGCTTTCTCACTTTATAACTCCTGATGTTTAGGAGAGAGATGGGAAAGAGATTGTCTTGAAGGCAATGGGTCAGGCAATAAGCAAGACAGTAGCTATTGCAGAGATAATCAAGGTATGTTTGTAATTTTCTTTTCTTTTATATATATATTTATTTTCATTTAAAATAATAAGTGTTTGAAATACAATGATGGCGTTCAATCCTTAATATGGTCACAGAGGAGGATCCCACGATTGCATCAAGACACTGGTATCAGTTCAATGATAATAACCGATACATTTGAACCTATTGAAGAGGGCCTTGAGATGTAACTTCGGAACTCTTGTCTACTTTAGTCTGTGCGCCTTAATTACCTTTTATTTACACACATTTTTGCTAATAAAAGATGTGCTGAGGATACTAATTTCTAATTCAGTGTGGAGCAGACTCGTCACGTTTCGCTGATTTCAATCATATTGTCGACTAAGGAGCTGAACAAGAACTCTCCCGGGTAATTTTCTAGTTAATGTCAAAATGTTGAGTGGCAAGTTGGAAAGTTCTTGTTTGAAAAATCTACCCTAGTTTTAACATGCAGCCTCATTTTAGCTACAAGCATTCCTTTGTTCCTTCCCCCATTCCATGATTTTGGATGTGATTATTTATGGAATACATTTCTGCACATGCAATGTGATTTTTTTTTTTTTTTGGGTGATTCAAAATGAGATTTGACAAGCATTAGATTTTTTATTTTATTTTGACTCTAGGTACCAAGGCCCAACTCCTAATGAACAAAATAAACAACAGTTCAACTATCATCCACAGCAAATCAGACCGCCGCCTAGACAAGTGCATGTAGGGTACAATGCTGGTAATGAAGGTAATGTGAAGAAAGATGAATCGAAAATGGAGCCTCCTCATTATTGAAGTAATGTACTATGAAAGTAATTAAAATTTGATACGCAGATTCATATGGAAGAGGAAGAGGTCGTGGCAGAGGCAGGGGACGAGGTTGGAGCAGAGGGGGATATGCTAACTATCAAGGTGCTCGCTACTTCATCCTGTGTTGGGTTGATACATTCAATGAATTTTATCAGTTTCTGTATCAGCAAAGTATATATATCTGGCTCTCATGACATCTTCTTTCCTGGCAGAGAATGGTGGGTATTCAAACTGGGGCCGAGGTGGTAAGCGTGGTGGTGGTTCTGGTTACCGTGGTAAGTATGCTTCTGTATGTGAAGTGTCATCCTTAAAATGATTTCATGGTAATGGCAATGGAATCCTGGTGCCGCCTTTACTCAAATATTATTTATTTATTTATTTTTAATTCTAAATGTGGTTTAGTTGTATAAGGTCACACTCTCAAAGTCTGAAGCACAATGTTTTTGTTATTTTCAGGCACTGGATATGGAAGAGGGAGAGGTGGAGGTGGCAGGGGCTATGGCCGTGGCCGAGGAGGTGGAAGGATGGGCAACTATGCAAGGGGTGGTGGCAACCAGGCATCTCAGAACAACGAGGCATATCAGGACTAGTGGCCTCTCATGGGTTACCTTTATTTGATTTGTGTTTACCTATGGCTTCTGTTATCCTGGGTTCTTGAGCAGTTACAGGTGCTGATGTTAATAGGTGGTCAAGCTAGTCCCTTGAGATCGCTTTTTGGTTGTTACGCCAAAAGGCAAGTATGACAAGGTTGCGTTAGTCGTAATTCTTTAATTCATGTTGCTAATAGGTGTGTCCCATTTCAAGATAATAGTAGTTTAGTTTCGATGTCTATGTGAGTCTATCTAATATCTCCCGTGCAATGTGCCTTGTAGACTGGTGTGTTCATCTCTTATGTGGAGATTTAGGTGCTTTAGAGTCTTTACCGGTTGGAAAGATGCTTTTATACAAACGCCAACGGTGTGCTACTCAATGTTAGAAGTGAGAAAAAATCATAGGGTTTCAGGGGGGGGGGGGACGGGAGAAAGGAGAAAAAGAAAAAAAAAAAAAAAAAAAGCAAAAAATTATCGTGGAAGTTACTCTACGTTAAAAAGGAGCCTCAGGTATTAAAGAGTAATAAATATAAAAAGAAATTTTCAAATGAATCTTTAATTTGAATTCTTGAGTAGGTCTAAGCACAAGTGAAGTGTTAAAAAGAGTAAACAAAGCAAAATATATAAAAAGAAGGGTTGTGCTATCTGAAGAAAGACGCAAAAAGTTGAACAAGATTGATGCATGGAGGATTTTGATTGTCAACATAAGGTCACTTTTACATTGATGGTAATCTTTTCTGTAACACTTCTTATTTTTTTTTTTAGGTCTAATTAAAATTATTCTAGAAGGAAAATTTCAAAACCATAAATCAGGAATCCTTACTTTTATGGTTTGAAATGTAAACATGACTATTTGAGTAGGTTCAGGGTAAAAAAGAGTAAAGCATTAAGCATGTGATCTTTTTAGATGCCTTGTCATTGTAGGGTCCTACTGACTTGGATGTTTAGCTCTACGGGTTCGATAATTCACACATACTAGTGGGGGGTTGGAGAAATGATAAGGCATCAACGTATGACACCATTATAATATTATATACTCATGTGGTGTATATTATGTGTGCTTTGATACATGTGTGTTCTCTATGTGGTCTGTATCTTAGTACGCCACATGGGCGTAAGGCACTATAACAGTGCCATACATGTGGCGGCTTATCATTTCTCGTCAGTTATTTTTCTTTTATTGGTTCATTTAAAAGTGGTGCCAGTAGATGGACCCATCTGACAGATACCAGAAAATTATATTACCTATGTGTTTTATTATTATTATTTTTTTTTTATTTTTTTTTTGTGAGACAATCGTTGTATTGGTTTTTTTAACAAGAACTATGGTTAAGCCCAATTTTCATCTAAATGTTGAAAAATGGTGTGAAAACTATCTAAAAAGTCGATAGTTACTCTTTAAGATTACTTAAAATTTATTTTAAAAACGTAAAATTATTTATAACTTCGCTCAATTCAGCTAGCTTGTCTAGGTTCAAAAAATGATTGGAAGCCTAATAAAACAGATCGGAAGAGCGTCGTTTATTTGTTGTGTCAACTTGAATCTATCTTGTAAGAAAGGATAGATTCAAATTTGGCAATTTATTATATTTATCTTTGTTTGATGAGTATTGACAAGAAAAATACCTGTGGGAGAAGAATGCATCTCTCAAACAGCATGTCTGCTAATGTATCTTTTTGAGACGATGTCTAGCATGGTGATTTTATCCTCTTTAGAAATTACACTCTTGTGGTTGGTTCCCTCGAAGTTTTGTAAATTCTCTAAAGAAATCGCGTCTTCCAGTGGTCATGAACACTAGTAAAATAAATCAAGAAATAAATACTATTCAAATATATATAAAAACAGTAAAACATAGTAGAACCCCTGTAACAAGTTGTTATTACTAATAATTTTTTTATATAGACATGAGCTGAGATTTACACGTGTCAAGCCGTGAGCAGCTGTTATTTTGTGTAAGCTGAGATCCTAGAATGTGGACGTTAAATCATCTAAATTCATTAATATGTATCTGCTGTGTATGATTGGGTAGGTGACATCCATATATATTGGATAATAATGGTACCTCCTTCCCTCCATCTGAATCTGCCCTTCTCTCCAAAGATTCATTACAATATTGTCAATGCACGTCTTCTTGATTCAATAGTTAATCAACCTATATATATACTGATCTTCGGTCGTTGCGCTCGTCCGGCCGGCCGACCAAGTGCTAGGTGCGGCGGAAATGGAAGTTGGTTATTTTAAGTTGACGATTAAGAAGGAGAAGGAGCCGTTTCATGTCATCCACAAGGTTCCTTCAGGTGATGGTCCATATGTTCGAGCTAAGCATGCTCAGGTCTGTTTTTCTGTTTCCTATATTAAAACGAGTAGCTCAAGTTATGAGTATATTCCTCAATTTTCCTATATATAGAACCAGATCGGACTCCATTTTTTTTTTTTTATGGAATAAACCTTATGAGAATCTTTATTTATAGGGTTTCAAAACTGTTGTTTTAGTCACCAGATTATTGTTTTATTTTTAATCTTTAATCTTTTTGTTGTACTGAGGAGAACTTTGTCATTTCAATAGCAAAAGATAAAGAGAGAGAGAGAGAACAAAAAGAAAAAAAAAGGCTAATTTTGGAAAAGATCCTTGAACGGATACCGTTAGGAAATATACAAAAGAAGAAAAAGAAGTTAAAGTTTTATCAGCAGATGAGCAGAATTGCTCAATTTTACCTGAATTCTTGTCAATATGTTCGGCGTGTATCTAAAACCTTACTAAGGTTACGTCTTGTCTCGACTTTTTTATTTTTTATTTTTTTATTATTTTTTTGGGGTGCTTTACAGTTAATTGAAAAAGATCCGGAAACCGCAATAGTTTGGTTTTGGAAGGCAATAAATGCAGGAGATAGAGTGGACAGCGCCCTCAAGGATATGGCTGTGGTGATGAAGCAACTGGATAGATCTGAAGAGGCCATTGAAGCCATCAAGTCCTTTAGGGGCCTTTGCCCAAAACAAGCACAAGAATCACTCGATAACGTTCTCATCGACTTGTACAAGGTATCCATATATGTCTGAGATTATTTTTAAAAAATTCATATGGAAAATAGAAAATTCGACGAATACTTTAGGTCGAATTAGATACTTTTCTATATGAATTTTTTAAAAATTTTCTAAATCTGACATAATTGTACCATATGAAAACTCAGCAATGTTACTTATGTCACTTCTCGAGTCATTTCTTAGCTTAGTCTTAAACCCCCCCCACCAACCCCCCAATTTTTTTCCACTATAGAAAGAACGATTTTACTAATCTAATTAATAATCTAAACAAATTCAAGTCCCAAAAGCTGCTTTGACTTTTTAAAAGTCTAAGCTTCACGGGCTCAACTTAAACGAGACCACTTAAACTATTCATTTATAACCATTTCTCTATTTGTGCTCGAGCTCAACCATGATCCTAACACAAGCTATTGAGTATTGATGCAATTGTTAGATTAGAGTTTCCTATCTTAATTTGTACATGTTGTAAAGTGATTTATTAACTTATGAGTTGCAGAAATGTGGAAAAGTAGATGAACAAATAGTGCTGCTAAAGAATAAGCTAAGAAAAATATACTTGGGAGAAGCCTTCAACGGAAAACTGACCAAGACGGCGCGCTCTCACGGCAGGAAGTTTCAGGTTTCCGTTCAGCAAGAAAGTGCCCGAATACTGGTAATTGATTTCTATTGTGAGACTGACTAATCTCAACATCTAATATGATGGATAGATTAACAGAATCCTACTAAGTGTAGTTGATTATATATATATATATATATATCTCAAATTTGGAATTGCAGGGGAATCTGGGGTGGGCTTACATGCAGAAGGACAATTACATGGCAGCAGAAGTCGTATATCGTAAAGCCCAAATGATCGATCCGGACGCGAACAAGGCATGCAACCTGTGCCAGTGCCTGATAAAACAGGGACGACGAGACGAGGCATATTCGGTTCTAGGGGACGTATTGCGATATAAACTTCCGGGTTCTGACGATCCAAAGTCGAGAAATCGAGCCGAGGAATTGTTCTTGGAACTGCATGATGAATCCAGGGAGCTACTGCCAGTGGTAGGGTTAACTACTTCTGAAGATGATTCTACTGAGTTTCTTGAAAGAGTGATGAATGAATGGGCTCCTACTAGATCAAAAAGGCTTCCTATTTTTGAACAGATTTCTCAGCTTAGAGATCAGTTAGCCTGCTGATCATTGTTTTTTTTTTTTTTTTTGGGGCCCCTTGGTCAGATTGTGTGTTAGAATTTGTAAAATTAATTTTAGAAAAAAAGAAAATAAAGAACCATGTATGTGTAATAATGGTATAAAGTTGGGATTTCAGGTTTGGAGAAAGAAATAATGGGGCTTCTTGCTTATTTTAGCAGTTTGTTAATTAATAAAGTAAATAAATCAAAATATTCTAACGCTCTCCCTCGATATGCTATGGTGTCAGTGGATGGATGGCTCTAATTGTAAAAGCAATCAATAAAACACAAAGTAGTTGCATTATATTGGTGAGAATCAGTTGTCAAACTCACGTGCCCTACGTCCACGTGACGTCTACTAGTATCATAAGGCACAGTGAATGATGTTAAAATAGTGTAATGTGGGTAAAAGTATTGAAATATCAATCGAGTATTGGGGCTAATTAAGTGCGTCTAAACACACCAATACGTGATGAAAGCATAGCCAATATATAATAAAGGGCAAGATGTGGTAAAATGTGAAATCCAAATTATTACGTCAATTAAACATGACTTTTATCAGCATAGATTCACTTCTCCACTACTGCTTTTTTTGATATGTTTATTTATAAACAAAAGTTTTAACTTTGACAATTGCTTCCTAGACACATAAAGATGGCGCAACAAAGTGGGACCCGAGCCACGAAAAAAATCCCGAGATGCTGTCCATTTCCAACTCAATTGCCCTACAACTACCAATAATCCATGACTCGTATAATAATAAAATTTATAATTGTGCTATGGGGACATAAAGTGATACAATATATAGATTGTATAATAATCAATGACACCATATGTCTGATACTGCTATTACACTCTATAGATTGTGTGGTATAATATCATCACTTCATCAGTCATTGATGTGATTTGTAAGAGTGCTGATGTATTCAATATTCGTAACTTTTAAAAATATACACAAAAAGCCCCTATAAACAAAGTTTATCCATTTTCACGTTTGTAGCATTAGAAAATGACCATTTTACCTTCATTGAAGTAAAAGAAAATAAATACAAAAGGTTTTTTAAAATATTCAAAAGATTTAAAATGAAAGATCGAAAGAATATATTACATTCTCTAACTAGTTACTCATACTTTCTACCAAGTAGCACCACCACCACTATTTCCCGACATTTTTTTCTTTTTTTTTCCTTTTTTTTTTTTTTGGGAGAGGGGGAAGATTTTAAGACTTTCACTTAAGTTACCTCTAATGGCTACAAAAAGAAGATTTTCCTTTCCATTTTAGCTACATGTAGATGCAAAGATTTGGGATGAGAGAGGTTGCTGTGGAAATAAAAGGAGAAACAAACACTCCCCTTATACCTTCAATTTCTTTTGTAAGAAAAATTCATGAATATCAATCATATATCAATTATCATTATTTATTTGGATTTGAATTTAAGAGAATACGTTGCCGGAAGTGACTATGGTAGTGACAGTGGTGTTAGGTAGATGAATAGAAATGATAATATATTGACCATTGTGTATATG
>CAVNYN010255688.1:2780-19178 GCA_963692815.1 Nyctanthes arbor-tristis | reverse complement strand
CTAGAACAAGCTTTTAGTCTGTGCTCAAGTCGAAGAATTCCGGCTCAACGACTAGAGCAAGCATTTAGTCAGCGCTCAAGCATACGGGTACGTGCTCTAATTTAGAACAAGTTTCTAAGTAACGACCTCACACTTGACTATGACTAGAACAAGCTTTTTGTCTACGCTCAAGTCGAAGAATTCACGCTTAACGACTAGACCAAGCATTTAGTGAGCACCCAAGTATACAAGTCCGCGCTCTAAGTTAGAACAAGCCTCTAACTAGTGACCTCACACTTTACCATGACTAGAACAAGCATTTAGTTCGCGTTCAAGTCGAAGAATTCACGCTCAACGACTAGAACAACCTTTTAGTCACTGCTCAAGTATACAGGTCCGCGCTCTAAGTTAGAACAAGCTTTTAGTCAGCACTCAGGTATACAGGTCCGCGCTCCAAGTTAGAACAAGCTTTTAGTCAGCACTCAGGTATACCGGTCCGCGCTCTAAGTTAGAACAAGCTTCTAACTAACAAACTCACACTCGACTATGACTAGAACAAGCTTTTTGTCTACACTCAAGTCGAAGAATTCACGCTCAACCACTAGACCAAGCATTTAGTGAGCGCCCAAGTATACAAGTCCGCGCTCTAAGTTAGAACAAGCCTCTAACTAGTGACCTCACACTTTACCATGATTAGAACAAGCATTTATCAAGTCGAAGAATTCACGCTCAACGACTAAAACAAGCTTTTAGTCACTGCTCAAGTATATAGCTCCGCGCTCTAAGTCAGACCAAGCATCTAATTGGCGACCTCAAACTTGAACATGAGTAGAACAAGCTTTTAGCCTGTGCTTAAGTTGAAGAATTCACGCTCAACGATTAGAACAAACTTTTAGTCACTGATCAAGTATGTAGGTCCGCGCTCTAAGTTAGAACGAGCTTTTAACTAGCTACCTTACACTTGATCATGACTAGAACAAGCTTTTAGTCTGCGCTCAAGTCGAAGAATTCGTGCTCAATGACTAGAACAGGCTTTTATCCAGTGCTCAAGTATGCAGGTCCGCGCTCTAAGTTTGAACAAGCTTTTAGTTAGCGCTCAGGTATACATGTCCGCGCTCTAATTTAGAACAAGCTTCTAACTAACAAACTCACACTCGACTATGACTAGAACAAGCTTTTTGTCTACGCTCAAGTCGAAGAATTCACGCTCAACCACTAGACCAAGCATTTAGTGAGCGCCCAAGTATACAAGTCCGCGCTCTAAGTTAGAACAAGCCTATAACTAGTGACCTCACACTTTACCATGATTAGAACAAGCATTTATCAAGTCGAAGAATTCACGCTCAACGACTAAAACAAGCTTTTAGTCACTGCTCAAGTATATAGCTCCGCGCTCTAAGTCAGACCAAGCATCTAATTGGTGACCTCATAGTTGACCATGACTAGAACAAGCTTTTAGTCTGCGCTCAAGTCGAAGAATTCGCGCTCAACGACTAGAACAAGCTTTTAGTCACTGCTCTAGTATATAGGTCCGCGCTCTAAGTTAGAAAAAGCACCTAATTGGCGACCTCACACTTGACCTTGACAGGAACAAGCTTTTAGTCTGCGCTGAAGTCGAAGAATTCATGCTCAACGACTAGAACAAGCTTTTAGTCACAACTCAAGTATACAAGTCCGCGCTCTAAGTCATAACACGGTTCGAACTAACAACGTCACACTTGACTATGACTAGAACAAGCTTTTTGTCTATGCTCAAGTCGAAGAATTCACGCTCAATGACTAGACCAAGCTTTTAGTCAGTGCTCAAGTATACAGGTCCGCGCTCTAGGTTAGAGATCGGCCACTAACTAGTGACCTCACACTTGACCATGACTAGAACAAGCTTTGAGTTCGTGTTCAAGTCGAAGAATTCACGCTCAACGACTAAAACAAGCTTTTAGTCAGTGCTCAAGTATACAGGTCCACGCTCTAAGTTAGAACAAGCTTCTAAATAACAACCTCACACTTGACTATGACTAGAACAAGCTTTTTGTCTGCGCTCAAGTCGAATAATTCATGCTCAACGACTAGACCAAGCTTTTAGTCTGCGCTGAAGCATACAAGTCCTCGCTCTAAGTTAGGACAAGCCTCTAACTAGTGACCTCACACTTGACCATGACTAGAACAAGCTTTTCGTCTGCATTCAAGTCAAAGAATTTGCGCTCAATGACTAGAACTGGCTTTTATCCAGTGCTCAAGTATGCAGGTCCGCGCTCTAAGTTAGAACAAGCTTCTAACTAATGACCTCACACTTGACTATGACTAGAACAAGCTTTTTGTCTGCGCTTAAGTCGAAGAATTCATGCTCAATGGCTAGACCAAGCTTTTAGTCAGCGCTCAGGTATACAGGTCCGCGCTCTAAGTTAGAACAAGCTTATAACTGGCGACCTCACACTTGACTTTGACTAGAACAAGCTTTTTGTCTACGATCAGGTCGTAGAATTCACGCTCAATGACTAGGTCGAGCTTTTAGTTAGCGCTCAAGTATACAGGTCCGCGCTCTAAGTAAGAACAAGTCTCTAACTAGCGACCTCACACTTGACCATGACTAGATCAAGCTTTTAGTCTACGTTCAAGTCGAAGAATACGCGCTCAATGACTAGAACAAGCTTTTAGTCACTGCTCAAGTATGTAGGTCCGCGCTCTAAGTTAGAACGAGCTTCTAACTAACAAACTCACACTTGACTAAGACTAGAACAAGCTTTTTGTCTACGTTCAAGTCGAAGAATTCACTCTCAACGACTAGACCAAGCATTTACTCAGCGCCCAAGTATACAAGTCCGTGCTCTAAGCAAGAACAAGCCTCTAACTAGTGACCTCAAACTTGTCCATGACTAGAACAAGCTTTTAGTGAGCGTTCAAGTCGAAGAATTGACGCTCAACGACTAAAACAAGCTTTTGGTCACTGCTCGAGTATATAGGTCCATGTTCTAAGTCAGACCAAGCAGCTAATCAGCGACCACACACTTGACCATGACTAGAACAAGCTTCTAGTTCGCGTTCAGGTCAAAAAATTCACGCTCAACGGCTAGAACAAGCTTTTAGTCACTGCTCAAGTATATAGGTCCTTGCTCTAAGTTAGGACAAGCTTCTAACTAGTGACCTCAAACTTGACGATGACTAGAACAAGCTTTTAGTCTGTAGTCAATTTGAAGAATTGGTGCTCAATGACTAGAATAAGCTTTTAGTCAACGCTCAAGTATACAGGTCCGCGCTCTAAGTTAGAACATGGTTTGAACTAACAACCTCACACTTGACTGACTAGAACAAGCTTTTTGTCTATGCTCAAGTCGAAGAATTCACGCTCAACGACTAGGCCAAGCTTTTAATCAGCGCTCAAGTATACAGGTCCGCGCTCTAAGTTAGAACAAGCCACTAACTAGTGACCTCACAGTTGACCATGACTAGAACAGGCATTTCGTTCGTGTTCAAGTCGAAGAATTCAAGCTCAACGACTAAAACAAGCTTTTACTCACTGCTCAAGTATATAGCTCCGCGCTCTAAGTCAGACCAAGCATCTAATTGCCGACCTCATACTTGACCATGTCGAAGAATTCACGCTCAACGACTAGAACAAGCTTTTATTCACTGCTCAAGTATATAGGTTGGCGCTCTAAGTTAGAACAAGCACCTAATTGGCGACCTCACACTTGACTATGACTAGAACAAGCTTTTTGTCTACGCTCAAGTCGAGAATTCAAGCTCAACGACTGGATCAAGCTTTTAGTCAGCTCCCAAGTATACAAGTCCGCGCTCTAAGCTAGAACAAGCCTCTAACTAGTGACCTCACACTTGACCATGACTAGAACAAGCTTTTAGTTCGCGTTCAAGTCGAAGAATTGACGCTCAACGACTAGAACAAGCTTTTGGTCACTGCTCGAGTATATAGGTCTTTGTTCTAAGTCAAACCAAGTAGCTAATCAGCGACCTCACACTTGACCATGACTAGAACAAGCTTCTAGTTCACGTTCAGGTCAAAAAATACATGCTCAACGACTAGAACAAGCTTTTATTCACTGCTCAAGTATATAGGTTCTCGCTCTAAGTCAGACCAAGCATCTAATTAGCTACCTCACACTTGACCTTGACCTGAATAAGCTTTTAGTCTGCATTAAAGTCAAAGAATTCGCTCTCAACCGCTAGAACAAGCTTTTAGTCACTGCTCAAGTATAAAGGTCCGTGCTCTAAGTTAGGATAAGCTTCTAACTAGCGACCTCACACTTGACCATGACTAGAACAAGCTTTTAGTCTGCACTCAATTCGAAGAATTGGCACTCAACGACTATAACAAGCTTTTAGTCGGCGCTCAAGTATACAAGTCCGTGCTCTAAGTTAGAACATGGCTCGAACTAAAAACCTCACACTTGACTACGACTAGAACAAGCTTTTTGTCTACGCTCAAGTCGAAGAATTCACGCTCAACGACTAGACCAAGCTTTTAGTCAGCGCTCAAGTATACAAGTCCGCACTCTAAGTTAGAACAAGACACTAACTAGTGACCTCACACTTGACCATGACTAGAACAAGCTTTGAGTTCGCGTTCAAGTCGAAGAATTCACGCTTAACGACTAGAACAAGCTTTTAGTCACTGCTAAAGTATATAGGTCCGCGCTCTAAGTCAGACCAAGCATCTAATTAGCGATCTCATACTTGACCATGACTGGAACAAGCTTTTAGTCTCTGCTCAAGTCGAAGAATTCGCGCTTAACGACTAGAACAAGCTTTTATTCACTGCTCAAGTATATAGGTCGGCGCTCTAAGTTAGAACAAGCACCTAATTGGCGACCTCACACTTGACCATGACTAGAACAAGCTTTTAGTCCGCATTCAAGTCGAAGAATTCGCGCTGAACGACTCGAACAAGCTTTTAGTCGCCGCTGAAGTATATAGGTCCACGCTCTAAGTTAGAAAAAGCATCTAATTAGCGACCTCACACTTGACCATGACTAGAACAAGCATTTAGTCTACGCTCAAGAAGAAGAATTCGTACTCAACGACTAGATCAAGCATTTAGTCAGCGCTCAAGTATACGGGTACGTGCTCTAAGTTAGAACAAGTTTCTAAGTAACGACCTCACACTTGACTATGACTAGAACATGCTTTTTGTCTACGCTCAAGTCGAAGAATTCACGCTCAACGACTGGATCAAGCTTTTAGTTAGCGCTCAATTATACAGGTCCGCTCTCTAAGTTAGAACAAGCCTCTAACTAGTGACCTCACACTTAACCATGACTAGAACAAGCATTTAGTTCGCGTTCAAGTCGAAGAATTGACGCTCAACGACTAGAACAAGCTTTTGGTCACTGCTCGAGTACATAGGTCCGTGTTCTAAGTCAGACCAAGCAGCTAATGAGCGACCTCACACTTGACCATGACTAGAACAAGTTTCTAGTTCGCGTTCAGGTCAAACAATTCATGCTCAATGACTAGAACAAGCCTTTATTCACTGCTCAAGTATATAGGTCCTCGCTCTAAGTCAGACCAAGCATCTAATTAGTTACCTCACACTTGACCATGACTAAAATAAGCTTTTAGTCCGCGTTAAAGTCAAAGAATTCGCTCACAACCGCTAGAACAAGCTTTTAGTCACTGCTCAAGTATAAAGGTCCGTGCTCTAAGTTAGGACAAGCTTCTAACTAGCTACGATCTCACTTGACCATGACTAGAACAAGCTTTTAGTCTACACTCAATTCGAAGAATTGGCACTCAACGACTATAACAAGCTTTTAGTCGGCGCTCAAGTATACAAGTCCGTGCTCTAAGTTAGAACATGGTTCGAACTAAAAACCTCACACTTGACTATGACTAGAACAAGCTTTTTGTCTACGCTCAAGGCGAAAAATTCACGCTCAACAACTAGACCAAGCTTTTAGTCGGCGCTCAAGTATACAGTTCCGCACTCTAAGTTAGAACAAGACACTAACTAGTGACCTCACACTTGAGCGTGACTAGAACAAGCTTTGAGTTCGCGTTCAAGTCGAAGAATTCACGCATAACGTCTAGAACAAGCTTTTAGTCACTGCTCAAGTCTATAGGTCCGCGCTCTAAGTCAGACCAAGCATCTAATTAGCGATCTCACACTTGACCATGACTAGAACAAGCTTTTAGTCTATGTTAAAGTCAAAGAATTCACGCTCAACCGCTAGAACAAGCTTTTAGTCACTGCTCAAGTATATAGGTCCTCGCTCTAAGTTAGGACAAGCTTCTAACTAGCGACCTCAAACTTGACGATGACTAGAACAAGCTTTTAGTCTGTAGTCAATTTGAAGAATTGGTGCTCAATGACTAGAATAAGCTTTTAGTCAGCGCTCAAGTATATAGGTCCGCGCTCTAAGTTAGAACATGGTTCGAACTAACAACCTCACACTTGACTATGACTAGAACAAGCTTTTTGTCTAGATCAAGTCGAAGAATTCACGCTCAACGACTAGACCAAGCTTTTAGTCAGCGCTCAAGTATACAGGTCCGCGCTCTAAGTTAGAACAAGCCACTAACTAGTGACCTCACACTTGACCATGACTAGAACAAGCTTTGAGTTCGTGTTCAAGTCGGAGAATTCACGCTCAACGACTAAAACAAGCTTTTACTCACTGCTAAAGTATATAGCTCCGCGCTCTAAGTCAGACCAAGCATCTAATTGGCGACCTCATACTTGACCATGACTAAAACAAGCTTTTAGTCTCTGCTCAAGTCGAAGAATTCACTCTCAACGACTAGAACAAGCTTTTATTCACTGCTCAAGTATATAGGTTGGCGCGCTAAGTTAGAACAAGCACCTAATTGGCGACCTTACACTTGACCATGACTAGAACAAGCTTTTAGTCCCCGTTCAAGTCGAAGAATTCGCGCTCAATGACTACAACAAGCTTTTAGTCACTGCTCAAGTATACAGGTCCGCGCTCTAAGTTAGAACAAGCTTCTAACTAACGACCTCACACTTGACTATGACTAGAACAAGCTATTTATCTGCGCTTAAGTCGAAGAATTCATGCTCAACGACTATACCAAGGTTTTAGTCAGCGCTCCGGTATACAGGTCCGCGCTCCAAGTTAGAAAAATCCTCTAACTAGCGACCTCACACTTGACCATGGCTAGAACAGGCTTTTAGTCCGCGTTCAAGTCGAAGAATTCAAGCTGAACGACTAGAACAAGCTTTTAGTCAGTGCTCAAGAGTTTGTGTCCGCGCTCTAAGTTAGAACGAGCTTTTAACTAGCGACCTCACACTTGATCATGACTAGAACAAGCTTTTAGTCTGCGCTCAAGTCGAAGAATTCGCGCTCAACGACTAGAGCAGGCTTTTATCCAGTGCTCAGGTATGCAGGTCCGCGCCCTAAGTTAGAACAAGCTTCTAACTAATGATCTCACACTTGACTATGACTAGAACAAGTTTTTTGTCTGCGCTCAAGTAGAAGAATTCATGCTCAACGGCTAGACCAAGCTTTTAGTCAGCGCTCAGGGATACAGGTCCGCGCTCTAAGTTAGAACAAGCTTCTAACTGGCGACCTCACACTTGACTTTGACTAGAACAAGCTTTTTGTCTACGATCAAGTCGTAGAATTCACGCTCAACGACTAGGTCGAGCTTTTAGTTAGCACTCAAGTATACAGATCCGCGCTCTAAGTTAGATCAAGTCTCTAACTAGCGACCTTACACTTGACCATGACTTGATCAAGCTTTTAGTCTACGTTCAAGTCGAAGAATGCGCGCTCAACGACTAGAACAAGCTTTTAGTACTGCTCAATTATATAGGTCCGAGCTTTAAGTTAGAACAAGCATCTAATTAGTGACCTCACACTTGACCATGACTAGAACAAGCTTTTAGTCTGCGCTCAAGTCGAATAATTCGTCCTCAACGACTAGAGCAGGCATTTAGTCAGTGCTCAAGTATATAGGTCCGCACTCTAAGTTAGAACTAGCATCTAATTAGCGACCTCACACTTGACCACGACGAGAACAAGCTTTTAGTCTGCGGTCAAGTTGAAGAATTACACGACGCTCTTCCGATCTGAGCAAGCATTTAGTCAGCACTCAAGTATACAGGTTCGCGCTCTAAGTTAGAACAAGTTTCTAACTAACGACCTCACACTTGACTATGACTAGAACAAGCTTTTTGTCTACGCTCAAGTCGAAGAATTCACGCTCAACGACTAGGTCAAGCTTTTAGTTAGCGCTCAAGTATACAAGTCCGCGCTCTAAGTTAGAACAAGTCTCTAACTAGCGACCTCACACTTGATCATGACTAGATCAACTTTTAGTCTACGTTCAAGTCGAAGAATGCGCACTCAACGGCTAGAACAAGCTTTTAGTCACTGCTCAATTATATAGGTCCGCACTCTAAGTTAGAACAAGCATCTAATTAGCGACCTCATACTAGACCATCACTAGAACAAGCTTTTAGTCTGCGCTCAAGTCGAAAAATTCGTGCTCAATGACTAGAAGAAGCTTTTAGTTCGCGTTCAAGTCGAAGAATTGACGCTCAACGGCTAGAACAAGCTTTTGGTCACTGCTCGAGTATATAGGTCCGTGCTCTAAGTCAGACCACGCAGCTAATCAGCGACCTCACACTTGACCATGACTAGAACAAGCTTTTATACGTGTGCTCTTCCGTCGAAGAATTCGTGCTCAACGACTAGAGCAGGCATTTAGTCCGCGCTCAGGTATACAGGTCCGCGCTGCCAGTTAGAACAAGCATCTAACTAGCGACCTCACACTTGACCATGGCTAGAACAAGCTTCTAGTTCGCGTTCAGGTCAAAGAATTCACGCTCAACGACTAGAACAAGCTTTTAGTCACTGCTCAAGTATATAGGTCCGCGCTCTAAGTTAGAACAAGCATCGGATTAGCGAACTCACACTTGACCATGACTAGAACAAGCTTTTGGTCTGTGCTCAAGTCAAAGAATCCGGGCTCAACGACTAGAGCAAGCATTTAGTTAGCGCTCAAGTATACGGGTACATGCTCTAAGTTAGAACAAGTTTCTAATTAACGACCTCACACTTGACTATGACTAGAACAAGCTTTTTGTCTACGCTCATCTCGAAGAATTCACGCTCAACGACTGGATCAAGCTTTTAGTTAGTGCTCAAGTATACAGGTCCGCGCTCTAAGTTAGAACAAGCCTCTAACTAGTGACCTCACACTTTACCATGACTAGAACGAGCATTTAGTTCACGTTCAAGTCGAAGAATTCACGCTCAACGACTAAAATAAGCTTTTAGTCAATGCTCAAGTATATAGCTCCGCGCTCTAAGTCAGACCAAGAATCTAATTGACGACCTCATACTTGACCATGACTAGAACAAGCTTTTAGTCTGTGCTCAAGTCGAAGAATTCGCGCTCAACGACTAGAACAAACTTTTAGTCACTGCTCAAGCATATAGGTCAGCGCTCTAAGTTAGAACGAGCTTTTGACTAGCGACCTCACACTTGATCATGACTAGAACAAGCTTTTAGTCTGCGCTCAAGTCGAAGAATTCGTGCTCAATGACTAGAACAGGCTTTCATCCAGTGCTCAAGTATGCAGGTCCGCGCTCTAAGTTAGAACAAGCTTTTAGTCAGTGCTCAGGTATACAGGCCCGCGCTCTAAGTTAGAACAAGCTTTTTGTCTACGCTCAAGTCGAAGAATTCACGCTCAACGACTAAACCAAGCATTTAGTCAGCACCCAAGTATGCAAGTCCACACTCGAAGCTAGAACAAGCCTCTAACTAGTGACCTCACACTTGACCATGACTAAAACAAGCTTTTAGTTCTCGTTCAAGTCGAAGAATTGACGCTCAACGACTAGAACAAGCTTTTGGTCACTGCTCGACCATATAGGTCCGTGCTCTAATTCAGACCAAGCATCTAATCCGCGACCTCACACTTGACCATGACTAGAACAAGCTTCTAGTTCGCGTTCAGGTCAAAGAATTCACGCTCAACGGCTAGAACAAGCTTTTAGTCACTGCTCAGACCAAGCATCTAATTAGCTACTTCACACTTGACCATGACTAGAACAAGCTTTTAGTCTACGTTAAAGTCAAAGAATTCGCGCTCAGCCGCTAGAACAAGCTTTTAGTCACTGCTCAAGTATACAGGTCCGCACTCTCAGTTAGGACAAGCTTCTAACTAGCGACCTCACACTTGACCATGACTAGAACGAGCTTTGAGTTCGCGTTCAAGTCGAAGAATACACTTGACCATGACTAGAACAAGCTTTTAGTCTGCGCTCAAGTCGAAGAATTCGCGCTCAACTGCTGGAACAAGCTTTTAGTAGTCACTCAAGTATACAGGTCCGTGCTCTAAGTTAGAACAAACTTATAACTAGCGACCTCACACTTGACCATGACCAGAACAAGCATTTAGTCTGCGCTCAAGTCAAAGAATTCGCGTTCAACGACTAGAACATGCTTTTAGTCAGCGCTCAAGTATACAGGTCCACGCTCTAGGAGATCGGAAGAGCGTTAGAACAAGCTTCTAACTAACAACCTCACACTTGACTATGACTAGAACAAGCTTTTTGTCTACGCTTAAGTCGAAGAATTCACGCTTAACGACTAGACCAAACTTTTAGTCTGCGCTGAAGTATACAGATCCGCGCTCTAAGTTAGTACAAGCTTCTAACTAATGACCTCATACTTGACTATGACTAGAACAAGCTTTTTGTCTACGCTCAAGTCGAAGAATTCACGGTCAACGACTAGACCAAGCTTTTAGTTAGCGCTCTGGAATACAGGTCCACGCTCTAAGTTAGAACAAGCTTCTAACTAATGACCTCACATTTGACTATGACTAGAACAAGCTTTTTGTCTGCGCTCAAGTCGAAGAATTCACACTCAATGACTAGACAAAGTTTTTAGTCAGCGCTCAAGTATACAGGTCCGCGCTCTAAGTTAGAACAAGCTTCTAACTAGCTACATCACACTTGACCATGACTAGAACAAGCTTTTAGTCTGCGCTCAAGTCGAAGATTTCGTGCTCAACGATTAGAACAAGCTTTTAGTCAGCACTCAAGCATGCAAGTCCGCGCTCTAAGTTAGAACAAGTTTCTAACTAGCGACCTCACACTTGACCATGACTAGAACAAGCATTTAGTCTGCGCTCAAGTCGAAGAATTTGCGCTCAACGACTAGAACAAGCTTTTAATAAGCGCTCAAGTATACAGGTCGACGCTCTAAGTTAGAACAAGCTTCTAACTAAGGAACTCACACTTGACTATGACCAGAACAAGCTTTTTGTCTGCGCTCAAGTCGAAGAATTCACGCACAATGACTAGACCAAGCATTTAGTTTGCGCTGAAATATATAGGCCCGTGCTCTAAGTTAGAACAAGCCTCTAACTATTGACCTCACACTTGACCATGACTAGAACAAGCTTTTAGTTCGCGTTCAAGTCGAAGAATTGACGCTCAACGACAAGAACAAGCTTTTGGTCACTGCTCGAGTATATAGGTCCGTGCTCTAAGTCAGACCAAGCAACTAATTAGCGACCTCACACTTGAACATGACTAGAACAAGCTTCTAGTTCGCGTACAGGTCAAAGAATTCACGCTCAACGACTAGAACAAGCTTTTAGTCACTGCTCAAGTATATAGGTCCTCGCTCTAAGTCAGACCAAGCATCTAATTAGCTACCTCACACTTGACCATGACTAGAACAAGCTTTTAGTCTACGTTAAAGCCAAAGAATTCATGCTCAACCGCTCTAAGTTAGAACAAGCCTCTAACTAGTGACCTCACACTTTACCATGACAAGAACAAGCATTTAGTTCGCGTTCAAGTCGAAGAATTCAAGCTCAACGACTAAAACAAGCTTTTAGTCACTGCTCAAGTACATAGCTCCGCGCTCTAAGTCAGACCAAGCATCTAATTGGCGACCTCATACGACCATGACTAGAACAAGCTTTTTGTCTGCGCTAAAGTCTAAGAATTCGCGCTCGACGACTAGAACAAGCTTTTATTCACTGCTCAAGTATATAGGTCCGCGCTTTAAGTTAGAACAAGCACCTAATTGGCGACCTCACACTTGACTATGACTCGAACAAGCTTTTTGTCTATGCTCAAGTCGAAGAATTCACTCTCAACAACTAGGTCAAGCTTTTTGTTAGCGCTCAAGTATACAGGTCCGCGCTCTAAGTTAGAACAAGCTTCTAACTAACGACCTAGCACTTGACTATGACTACAACAAGCTTTTTATCTGCGCTCAAGTCAAAGAATTCACGCTCAACGACTAGACCAAGGTTTTAGTCAGCGCTTAGGAATACAAGTCCGCGCTCCAAGTTAGAAAAGGCCTCTAACTAGGGACCTCACACTTGACCATGGTTAGAACAGGCTTTTAGTCCGCGTTCAAGTCGAAGAATTCTAGCTGAACGACTTGAACAAGCTTTTAGTCACTGTTCAAGTATACATGTCCGCGCTTTAAGTTAGAACGAGCTTTTAACCAGCGACTTCACACTTGATCATGACTAGAACAAGATCGGAAGAGCGTGCGCACAAGTCGAAGAATTTGTGCTCAACCACTAGAACAGGCTTTTATCCAGTGCTCAAGTATGCAGGTCCGCGCTCCAAGTTAGAACAAGCCTCTAACTAGCGACCTCACACTTGGCCATGGCTAGAACAAACTTTTAGTCCGCGTTCAAGTCGAAGAATTCGCGCTGAACAACTAGAACAAGCTTTTAGTCACCGTTCAAGTATATAGGTCCGCGCGTTAAGTTAGAACAAGCATCTAATTAGCGACCTCACACTTGACCATGACTAGAACAAGCTTCTAGTCTGCGTTCAAGTCGAAGAATTCGTGCTCAACGAATAGAGCAAGCACTTAGTCAGCGCTCAAGTATACAGGTACGTGCTCTAAGTTAGAATAAGTTTCTATCTAACGACCTCACACTTGACTATAACTAGAAAAAGCTTTTTGTCTACGCTCAAGTCGAAGAATTCACGCTCAACGACTACAACAGGCTTTTATCCAGCGCTCAAGTATGTAGGTCCGCGCTCTAAGTTAGAAAAACTTCTAACTAACGACCTCAAACTTGACTATGACAAGAACAATCTTTTGGTCTACGCTCAAGTCGAAGAATTCACGCTCAACGACTAGAACAGGCTTTTATCCAGCGCTCAAGTATGTAGGTCCGCGCTCTAAGTTAGAACAAGCTTCTAACTAACGACCTCACACTTGACTATGACTAGAACAAGCTTTTAGTCTACGCTCAAGTGGAAGAATTCGCGCTCAACTGCTAGAACAGGCTTTTAGTCAGCGCTCAAATATGCATGTCCGCGCTTTAAGTTAGAACGAGCTTTTAACCAGCGACCTCACACTTGATTAGGACTAGAACAAGCTTTTAGTCTGCGCTCAAGTCGAAGAATTCATGCTCAACCCCTAGAACAGGCTTTTATCCAGCGCTCAAGTATGCAGGTCCGCGCTCCAAGTTAACAAGCCTCTAACTAGCGACCTCACACTTGGCCATGGCTAGAACAAGCTTTTAGTCCGCGTTCACGTCGAAGAATTCGCGCTGAACGACTAGAACAAGCTTTCAGTCACTGCTCAAGTATATAGGTCCGCGCTCTAGGTTAGAACATGCATCTAATTAGCGACCTCACATCTCTTGACCAAGACTAGAACAAGCTTTTATTCTGCGCTCAAGTCGAAGAATTCATGCTCAACGACTAGAGCAGGCATTTAGTCAGCGCTCAGGTATACAGGTCTGCGCTTCCAGTTAGAACAAGCCTCTAACTAATGACCTCACACTT
Organism: Nyctanthes arbor-tristis; assembly: GCA_963692815.1. Taxonomy (NCBI): domain Eukaryota; kingdom Viridiplantae; phylum Streptophyta; class Magnoliopsida; order Lamiales; family Oleaceae; genus Nyctanthes; species Nyctanthes arbor-tristis. Next base: position 5,436 of record CAVNYN010255688.1, on the reverse strand, counting down.
AACCATGGCTAGAACAAGCTTTTAGTCTGCGTTCAAGTCGAAGAATTCGAGCTGAACGACTAGAACAAGCTTTTAGTCACTGTTCAAGTATATAGGTCCGAGCTCTAAGTTAAAACAAGCATCTGATTAGCGACCTCACACTTGAGCATGACTGGAACAAGCTTTTAGTCTACGCTCAAGTGGAAGAATTTACGCTCAACTGCTAAAACAAGCTTTTAGTCAGCGCTCAAGTATACATGTCCCCGCTTTAAGTTAGAACGAGCTTTTAACCAGCGACCTCACACTTGATCATGACTAGAGCATACTTTTAGTCTGCGCACAAGTCAAAGAATTCGTGCTCAACCACTGGAACAGGCTTTTATCTAGCGCTCAAGTATGCAGGTCCATGCTCTAAGTTAGAACAAGCTTCTAACTAATGACCTCACACTTGACTATGAGTAGAACAAGCTTTTTGTCTGCGCTCAAGTCGAAGAATTCATGCTCAAAGGCTAGACCAAGCTTTTAGTCAGCGCTCAGGTATACAGGTCCGCGCTCTAAGTTAGAACAAGCTTCTAACTGGCGACCTCACACTTGACCATGACTAGAACAAGCTTTTAGTCTGCGTTCAAGTCAAAGAATTCATGCGGAACAACTACAACAAGCTTTTAGTCACTGCTTAAGTATATAGGTCCGCGCTATAAGTTAGAACAAGCATCTAATTAGCGACCTCACACTTGACCATGACTAGAACAAGCTTTTAGTCTGCGTTCAAGTCGAAGAATTCGTGCTCAACGACTAGAGCAAGCATTCAGTCAGCGCTCAAGTATACAGGTACGTGCTCTAAGTTAGAACAAGTTTCTAACTAACGACATCACACTTGACTATGACAAGAACAAGCTTTTTGTCTACGCTCAAGTCGAAGAATTCACGCTCAACGACTAGAACAGGCTTTTATCCAGCGCTCAAGCATGTAGGTCCGCGCTCTAAGTTAGAACAAGCTTCTAACTAACGACCTCACACTTGACTATGACTAGAACAAGCCTTTTTTCTGCGCTCAAGTCGAAGAATTCATGCTCAAAGGCTAGACCAAGCTTTTAGTCAGGGCTCAAGTATACAAGTCTGTGTTCTAAGTTAGAACAAGCCACTAACTAGTGACCTCACACTTGACAATGACTAGAACGAGCTTTGAGTTCGCGTTCAAGTCGAAGAATTCACGCTCAACGAATAGATCAAGCTTTTAGTCACTGCTCAAGTATATAGGTCCGCGCTCTAAGTCAAACCAAGCATCTAATTAGCGGCCTCACACTTGACCATGACTAGAGAAACTTTTAGTCTGCGCTCAAGCCGAAGAATTCGCGCTCAACTACTGGAGCAAGCTTTTAGTCAGCGCTCAAGTATACAGGTCCGCGCTCTAAGTTAGAACAAGCTTCTAACTAGCGACCTCACACTTGACCATGACTAGAACAAGCATTTAGTCTGCGCTCAAGTCAAAGAATTCGCGCTCAACGACTAGAACAATCTTTTAGTCAGCGCTCAAGTATACAGGTCCACGCTCTAGGTTAGAACAAGCTTCTAACTAACGACCTCACACTTGACTATGACTAGAACAAGCTTTTTGTCACGCTCAAGTCGAAGAATTCACGCTTAACGACTAGATCAAGCTTTTAGTCTGCGCTGAAGTATACAGGTCCGCGCTCTAAGTTAGAATAAGCCTCTAACTAGTGACCTCACACTTGACCATGACTAGAACATGCTTTTAGTCTGCGTTCAAGTCGAAGAATTCGTGGTCAACGACTAGAACAAGCTTTTAGTCACTGCTCAAGTATACAGGTCTGCGCTCTAAGTTAGAACAAGCTTCTAACTAACGACCACACACTTGACTATGACTAGAACAAGCTTTTTGTCTGCGCTCAAGTCGAAGAATTCACTCTCAACGACTAGACCAAGCATTTAGTTAGCGCTCAAAAAAACAGGTCCGCGCTCCAAGTTAGAACACGCCTCTAACTAGCGACCTCACACTTGACCATGGCTAGAATAAGTTTTTAGTCCGCGTTCAAGTCGAAGAATTCAAGCTGAACAACTAGAACAAGCTTTTAGTCACTGTTCAAGTATATAGGTCCGCGCTCTAAGTTAGAACAAGCATCTGATTAGCGACCTTACACTTGAGCATGACTGGAACAAGCTTTTAGTCAATGCTCAAGTGGAAGAATTTGCGCTCAACTGCTAGAACAGGCTTTTAGTCCGCACTCAAGTATACAGGTCCGCGCTCTAAGTTAGAACAAGCTTCTAACTAGCGACGTCACACTTGACCATGACTAGAACAAGCTTTTAGAGTGCGCTCAAGTCGAATATTTCATGCTCAACGATTAGAACAGAGCTTTTAGTCAGCACTCAAGCATGCAGGTCCGCGCTCTAAGGTAGAACAAACTTCTAACTAGCGATCTCACACTTGACCATGACTAGAACAAGCATTTAGTCTGCGCTCAAGTCGAAGAATTTGCGCTCAACGACCAGAACAAGCTTTTAATCAGCGCTCAAGTATACAGGTCGACGCTCTAAATTAGAAAAAGCTTCTAACTAATGACCTCACACTTGACTATGACTAGAACAAGCTTTTTGAGATCGGAAGAGCGTCGTGAGGGAAAGAGTGTAGGCAATGGTGTAGATCTCGGTGGTC